>JAJPUD010006245.1:80279-100753 GCA_023553655.1 Myrmecobius fasciatus | reverse complement strand
CCCACATTTTAAAGCACATTGCTGAAGAATGTGCCCAACCCCTGATCATGAAATATATTCTTGCAAATGAAATTATCTTTCACCCAGAGAAGTCACTTAATTGGAGAAGGTCTTTGGGATTTTGCAGCAACTGTTTCTGGTACCCAAGGGGTGTGCTTTAAAGGGCTGAAAAGGTACAATGATAAGCAATGAAAATTAGGTATAAGAAAAACAACATCATTGCTCACAACATTATTTCCACTTTGATATCCAAAAAACTGGAATCAGTAGAATGGGAGGAGAAATGTCCATAGGCCCCAAGGTAATGAGGCATGGGGTGTAGGAGGATTGGGGGAGCTTATTGGTTTTTTGGTCATTTCCTCCTTGAAACATCCTTTTTCTTTCAAATTTAATGCCTTTGCCTCTAGTTTTCTCAGAACCTTTAGGTGACAGGAAAGGTGAAAACTCTTCCCTGTGTACTCATACAAAATTATTTGGAATATCGTTTTAAAAAAGACCTCATGTTATCTTTAGACTTACCCCCTATCCCTCCATCCCATCACTCCCTAGAGCTGTCACTTCTTTATATTTAACATCTCTTAATAAGTAGATATAGGGAGTAGTGTGCAAGATTTTTTTTTAAATGAAGGATGAGAAAGGAAAGATAGAGGGAAAAGAAAAAAAATGGCAACTTCTGAGAAAAGTTCAGCTTTTGAAATCCTCTTTTCCTCCAAGGGTTTGATTAATACCTGATTTGGGAGGGATTTTGTTGTTTGCTTTTTGATAATATAGCATGTCTAAGATTCCTTACAGATTTTACAGTGAAGATTTATAGTGAAGAGAAAAAAATGAAGCTTCACTTAAAAAAGTTAGTATAAAATGTATTTCTTTAAAAGACACCAGCATCTGTTGAAGTTACCTTATTTAAAGAAAAATAATAACATTCAAGGTAATTCGTAAAGCACCAAATCAATTGGTTTTGAACAAATATAGTGACTTATAAAGTTGACATATTTATCTTAGCATAGGCTATAACCCATGATATCTATCTATAAAGCCATATATGTGGCACAGTGGTTATAATATGGGCCTGAAGTCAGGAAGACCTGAGTTCAGGTCCAGCTTCAGATACTTACTCTCTGTGTGTGATCCTGAGCAAGTCATGTAACTCTGCCTCAGATTCTTCTTCTGAAAAATGAACTGGAGAAAGAAACGATAAACAATTCAGTATCTTTATCAAGAAACCCAAATGGGGTCACAAAGATTTGGATATGTCTGAAACTACTGACCAACAACATGGATACATAATTTCCCAAGAACTATATTAAATCCTATGAACAGTTATTAATATTAAGAAGAGGAGGGTACTTTTTATTTTTATTTTTTTCACAAAGCTGACCAAAAGACAGTCCTATTTCTAAAATATGGTGTCAGAGCATTTTAAGTAATAGATTTGAAACTTAGAAATTTTTATTATTGACTATATCAGATAATCAGCCTATTTTCTTTTTCCCTATGAACTTTTGTGTGGTGCTTCTGCAGTGATATCAGCTGCCTTGTCCTGTGATTCTGAACCAAGCCTTGGAGGCTTTCTTTCTGCCTTTCATTTAAGTTTCTAAGTTAAGTTCCTTTCTCCTGGATTTTCCCAACTATTCTCTAGGTAAAACTCCTGCTCTAGTTCCCATTACAGAACAGTATGGTACAAATAGGAAACTGAAAGGAAAAAAGAACCCAACGTTTATTGTCTAGCACCCTTGAGCCAGTTTGTGACTATCTATCCTAGCAGAAAAAGATTGGTTATGTACATACTTGATACTGGCAAAAAATACAGTTACCTCTAATTTCTATTGACATTTTAAATGTGGTAGTTCTTGTAACAGTCTTGAGTCCTCCCTCCAGTCAACTCTTGTTCCCACTCAGAGCAACTCTGAATTGTCTTGTTTACTAACAAGACAATTTTTTTGCTTTGAAACTTCCCTTTGATAGAAAATGCTTTAAACCTTTAAAAAAAATTGAATCAAGAAACAATCACAAGCCCACAATGCTCTTGAACTGAGTTGATCTAATGAGGTCTAGATCACTTATATAGTCATAATAGAGATTCTGACCTATCTTTTGAAGAGCTTGAACTGTATTATTCCATTCATGTGGGAATATCCTCTGATAACACTGTCAAGGAAAGCTAAAGTGTTCAAAGAGTGCCCTTATGTCCAGACTGATATTAGAAACTGCTGTTTGGGCAAGTATTACTTTGTAAACGTACAGTTGGTGCAGGCAAGAAACTTAGCTATTATTTTATGACTGACACTACATTTCCATAATTTGTAAGATGATGCAAATTATTTAAAGTAGCAAAAATATCAGCCCTCGGCAGTAGATCTACAACCTTTGGAATTAATGGCATCAAGTCTCTGAAGTCATGGGAGATTTGTCAGATGTTTCCCCTCTACAAGCCAGATGTGAAAAGGCAGATAAAACCTAATACAAGATTCTTCCCTATCAGTCAGATATTTAGAGATTAGATTATATAACTAGTTTTTTTTCCCCAAGAGATGGTTTGCCCATTCACTTCCCAAACTCTGGATTCCATATAACCAAAAGATTTTTTTTCCCAATTTTCATCATTTAGTATTCCTTTCATATAGCTTGTTAAAGCTATATTCTTTTAGCACTGACACATTAGCAAGTAATTCATCTACTACTTTTCTGGCATCATCTGTTTTAAAACTTGATCTTGAGGGAAGAAAGGAGCTAATAACTTCTTCAGTCAGTTGCTGCCCCCTGATATTTTGTAATGTATTTATAGACTGCATCGACCTAATGTGAGTAACGATGCCATATTTCGTTTGAGAAATATGATACAGCTTTTGCAGTAAAAAGCTCAATATTTAGTGTTCTCAGCATTGATGGAAAAATATTCTGGAGCTTCATAAAGATCTATATGTTGATTTATTGTCACCAGGTGCTCGAGCAAACATGTTGATTCTTGTAGCAGATAACAGATCTGCTTTGACAGATGGATTCCAACAAGAGCATTTTACAGCTGATAAGAGCACTTAGTCCAAGGCATTTTGAGCTTGTAGCATATAGAGCTACTCTATAAACTATTGGCTCTATGTCCAGGTGATATACCTTATTAAATCTCTCTCTCTGACAGACATGATGAGAGAACATAAACGATTGGTTTGTCTCTATGTAAGTTAAAAAATATCTTTATATCTGCTTTAATTTGCATAGTGAGTTAAGAATTTGTGTTACCAGTTCCAATTGTTCAGTGATGAAGAAAGCCATATACATCCAGAGAGAGGCCTGTGGGAACTGAGTGTAGACCACAACACAGCATTTTCATTCTTTCTGTTGATGTTTGCTTGCATTTTGTTTTACTTCTCAGTTTTTTTTCTTTCTAGATCCAATTTTTCTTGTGCAGCAAGATAACTGTATAAATATGTATACACATAATGAATTTATCATATATTTTAACACATTTAACATGTATTGTATTACCTGCCATCTAGGTGGAGGGGGTGGGAAGGGAAAAAATTGAAACAGAAAGTTTTGCAAGGGTCAGTGTTGAAAAATTACCCGTGCATATGTTTTGTTTGTAAATAAAAAGGTTTAATTAAAAAAAATTGTGTTTTATCTCTAATGTGTAATGATCTTCCATAAAAGAATTTTAGAATAAGATAAAAGGGAAGGAATAGAAGGAGAACCATGAGTTCTTATATTCTGCATTCTAAAATAAAGAAGAATCTACAAGTCATTCTTTGGATAGGATATTTTTTTTTAGTAATTGTGTGTACCTGAGGGTTGCTAAATGACTCACTGGATAGATTGCCAGGTCTGGAGTCAAGAAGATTCTTGTTGAGTTGAATTAAAATTTCAGACACTTACAAACTAACCTGTTTTCCTCTGTTTCCTCATCTGGAAAATGAGCTGGTAAAGGAAATGGCAAACTACTTGAGTATCTTTGCCAAGAAAACTCCAAATGAAGTAATGAAGAATCGGACATGACTGAAAAACAATTGAACAGCAGCATACCTGAGAAAAGCTGCTTATTAGAAAACAATTTTTAGAAATGACAAAAAATTATTCCTTGGTTTAAAAAAAGATAAGTTTTAAATAGAAAATAATTGTAGCAGGTTATTTAAAAATTTAATCAAGTAAGTTCTTTGCTAAGGTAATTTCTAATGCTTTCTAATAGTGTATAGTATCTCTTTTTCCCCTATTAACAGGGAAAGACAGATCGCAGCCATTTTATCAGGGAATGGTCACATAGAGATTAAGAAATATAGCCTCAAATTATTGGACCTTTGAAATGTCAAGACAGAAAGTAGATGAAAAAGTTTATATGCATGGAGAAAAAGAAAAGAGTTGTCAAAATATTTAAGCATATAGAATAAAGATTACTATGAAAATAATTCAGTTTTTAAAAACATCAAAGCTGGGTTAGAGAGTTAGGGAATCTTATTGTGAATTTATTATTAGATGGAACTGATTTGAAAAATCCAGTAAAAGTTTCAATATTTAATTCTTCATGCAAAAGAGAATGACAATTTTGATTTTGGTTTTCTTAAGAAAGAAATGTGAAAAACAGATGGCTAAAAGCATTTGTAATTGTTACAGTAGAGAATAATGCCACTCTGGCTATTAATAAGGTGGCAGGATTTCAGTTTGGAAAACATATGGATAAATAAATAGTTCTCAAATCACATGAAACAAAAAGAAAAGGGCTATATATATTTATTTCCCCAGAATTAAAGGAATGAGATGAACTAGTGACAAATTCACACATTTAAAGAGAACCTATGAATTAAAACTGGAAGGAGAAAATAGATTGTAAAGCAGGGAAATTTATCCTGGAGAAAATATCCAAATAGATATAGAGTACTACCTTTACATGGAGGACTTCCTAACCTAAAATATCTTCCTCTGTACTAACTGGGTCTTTTCACTTAAAAACAAAAACAAAAAACAAAACAAAAAACACTGCTTGATACTTTGCACCAAAGTCTCATTTGTCTTAATAAACATCTTCATTTATGCACTCAAGCACAAATTTAATATATCTGATAGAGGAGATAAGTTGCTTCCTCCTAATATTCCGGCTGCCATAGATAATCTATATCCATATCCATAGGTAATATGAAAACTTTGACTGGGACTTGGGGTGAAGGAAATAAGTATCATGGGAGTAAGAAGCACTTTGAAAATAAGGGAAGCTTGGGTGGAAAATTGAAGTGTGAGAGAGCTTCCTGAAAGACATCTGTGACATGGTGCCTGGGAAGAGGAACTATAGGAATCAGTCAAGATGAAGTAAAGAAAATGGGGTAATATGCTACAGGTATTTGAACAGTGGATTAGAATCAAAAAGACTGGGACCAAATTTTGTCTATGTTATTACCAGTGTGTGCTTGGGAAAATCACTTAATCTCTAGGCATCATTTTCTCTCACTTTTAATATAAAAGAATTAGACTAGCTCATGGATAGCTAATTTTTTTTTTTTTGGTATACTGGATTCATTGAACAGTCTGCCCAAGTTTATGTACCTCTTTGCAGAATAATGTTTTTAAATGTAGAAAATAGAATACATAGGATTAAAAAGGAAATAATTATATTGAAACTTTTTTTTGTTTTAAGTTCATAATCTCCAGATTAAGAACTTTTGGACTAGATAATAATTAAGGTTCCTTATAGCTCTATATCTGATTGCAAAAACAGATGTTTAATTCAAAATCTTGCCTTCATCTTTGAGAATCTCTGCCAAAGATAGAGAGAGGAAACTAACTCTTTGTCTAGTTAGTCCTTCTGGCTTCCTTACTGTCATCCTTATCTGTTTCCAGAACCCAAAATATAGAATTCATCTGCACATAAGATATAAGATTTTGAGATCTAACCTTGGAAACCTGAAAATTATTTATAACATTGCCTCCTTTAATAATAAAAATTATGTATACTTATAGAGCATTTTAAAGACTTACCAAATACTTTTTTCATAATGAAACTCTTAAATGGTAACAGATTTTATTATATCTACTTAAAAAAAGGAGAAAATTGAGCCCTAGAGAGCTTATATAATTACAAAGCCAGTCTGTTTCAGAGTGAAAATAAAACCTAAGTCTAATAACATTCAAGTCCAATGCATTTTTTTCACTAAAACTGTAGAAAAGGATTTTTAAAAAAAATTGTTGATAAATTAGGGACAGCTTTTATAGATTTTAACATAAAATTACTGAAGGAAATTTTGTCAGAAGATATTTAAATAGGATTAGGACAAAAGATTTGATTTATCAGATTTTCTGTGGTCTTTGTCCATATAGTCAAGAACATAGGGAATCTGGAATCAAGATTATACCTTTGTAGCTGGAAGCATGCATATTAGTCACCTTTATTTTGTATTATTTCTTTTATTTTGTAGATGGAAACATTGAGATCCAGAGAAATGAAATGAAGATCTGAAGCTATACAAGGTAAGAGTGGTTGAAGAGGAATTGGAAATTCATATCTGGAACCACCTTTACTCTACCATACCAGTATACAAATTTACTCACTGGACCAGGCATAGTGAATTACATTGATCAGATCTGAAGCAATAAGGACTTGTAGAGGTATGTCCAGAATTATAAAGGATGTTAGAAGAAGAAAAAGCACTATACAACCCATCTAAATATTTTGGCTTTATGAATGGGCCCAGTTTCTTCTACCCATGGGCTGGAGAATCATACTAATTACTGTTTTTTTAAAATATTTTTATTTTTTAAATATTTACTGATTACATGTAAATTTTTAAACAATCAATTCTTGAAATTTTGCATTCCAAGTTCTCTTCCTCTTTTTTTTTCTTCTTTCTTTTCCTCTTGGAGATTATAAGTCATGTTGCAAAAAAAAGCCAAAACAAAATAAAACAATAACAATGAATGAAGTATTTAAAAAAAAGTGTTCTCCAATCTGCATTCAGAATTTCATTAACCCTCTCTCTGGAAGTTGTGTAGCATTTTTAACATGGGTTCTTTGGAATTGTCTTGGATCATTGTCTTGATCAGAGTAGCGAAATCTTTCACAGTTGATAATCCTTACAGTGTTTATGTTATGTACTGTCCTTCTGGTCCTCACTTCAATCAGTTCATATTAAGTATTCCCAGGTTTTTCTAAAACTATCCCCTTTATATTTTCTTACAGCACAAGAATATTCAGTCACAATCATATGCTACAACTTGTTCAGTCATTCTCCAATTAGTGGGCATACCTTCAATTTCCAAAAGAACTGCTACAAATATTTTTGTACATATGGGCCAGGTCCTTTTCAATTTTCTCTGATGTCTTTGGCATACAGACCTAGTAGTGATATTTCTAGGCCAAAGTATATGCTCAGTTTTATCAGCCTTTAGCAATACATCTAAATTCTTAGCCAGAATGATTGGTCATTTCACAACTCAAACAAATGTCCCTATTTTTTCACATCCCCTCAAAAAGTTGTCATTTTACTTTTCTGCCATGTTATCCAATCATCAGTAAGCCAATCTGATACTTAAGTATTTTTTTAATTTACATTTCCCTGATCAGTAGTGATTTAGGGCATTTTTTCATATGATTATAGACACCTTTGATTACTTTTTCTGTAAACTACCTATTCAGATCCTTTGACCATTTATCAACTGAGGAGTGACATTTATATCTCTCTATATAAAAATTTGGTACAGTTCCATATATATGTTTGAGAAATGGGGCCTTTACCTCATTTCTAAAATATATAGAGAATTGATTCAAATTTATAAAAACACAAGCCATTCTCTCATTGATAAATGGTCAATGGATATGACCGGACAATTTTCAGATGAAGAAATTAAAGCCATTTCTAGTCATATGAAAAAAAATGCTCTAAATCACTATTGATCAGAGAAATGCAAATTAAGACAACTCTGGGATACTACTACAGACCTCTCAGATTGGCTAAAATACAGGAAAAGATAATGATGAATGTTGGAGGGGATTCAGGAAAACTGGGACACTATAAATACATTGTTGAAGTTGTGAACTGATCCAAACCATTCTGGAGAGCAATTTGGAACCATGCCCAAAAGGCTATCAAACTGCATACCCTTTGACCCAGCAGTGTTTCTACTGGGCTTATATCCCAAAGAGATCTTAAGGGAGGGAAAGGGACCCACATGTGCAAGAATGTTTGTGGCAGCCCTTTTTGTAGTGGCTAGAAACTGGAAACTGAATGGATGCCCATCAATTGGAGAATGGCTGAACAAATTATGGTATATGAATGTTATGGAGTATTATTGTTGTATTAAAAAAATGATGAGAGGCCTGGAGAGACTTGCATGAACTGATGCAAAGTGAAGTGAGTAGAACCAGTTAAACATTGTACATGGCAACAGCAAAATTATATAATGATCAATTCTGATGGACATGTCTCTTTTCAACAAAGGTGATTCAGGCCAATTCCAATGATCTTGTGATGAAGAAAGTCATCTACACCCAGAGAGAGAACCATGGGAAATGAATGTGGATGACAACATAGTATTTTCACTTTTTTGTTGTTGTTTGCTTGCATTTTGTTTTTTCTCTTTTTTCCTTTTTGATGTGATTTTTCTTGTGTACCATGGCAATTGTGGAATTATATATAGAAGAATTGGACATGTTTAACATATATACATACGCATATATATGTGTATGTTGAGCTAATTTAGATGTGAGCAATATTCAAGTGTTTTCCTAACCCTCTTTTTCTTCCTTTATTGTAAAAGCTCTTCTTGTGTGTCTCTCTTATGTGTGGCAATTTTCCCTATTTTTTCCCTTCTTTTGCCCTTCTCCCAGAGCATCCCTCTTTCTTGTCTATTCATTATTTTTTGATATCATCCCATTATAATCAGCACACTCTTTTCTTCTATGTAGCATCTTTCTTATTGTCCTAGTTATTGGGCCCTGGATAGTAGGCCACACCTCTCTCCCTCCCCTTCTAATACACTATCTCTCTCTCTTTCCTTCTAACAGCAACATACCGTCTTCTCTTCTCGCTAACAACCTATCAAACCAATAATCCTAAACAATTTCAAGTTTCAGTATGACAACAATAACACCTACACAATGATCAATTTCACAATTTTCACATGATAGCCAAATAAACAAAAAATAACTTATCATAAAAATGGTTAGGAATCTCACGTAATTTACAGTCAAATCAAATTTTAACATGCATACCAATTAAACATTTAAAAAAAATCAATCCTTTTCCATGTGATATTATAGCTAGATGTTTCATTCAAACTATCAATTGTTTTTGCAAATCAATTTTTCTTGTTTTATGTTTGTAAAATCATTTCTTTTCTCTTTTCTTTTGTTTTCTTTTTCTGCAAAACTTTTAAGATTCACAATATAGGTAACAGCTAAATAACTTTATAAAACTTATATATATGTCCAGCAGAGCTGACAAAATTTTAAAACAAGCTCATAATTTTTACAAATTACCCAATATAGATTTTGGAAAGTAAAATACTTCACCTAAGTAGGAAATATATACATGTGACTTTTTGTTAAACTGAATCCAATCAAACACAGCTTTACATTTCCAGTAGTAGTGTTTCAATATTCAAACAAGTCCAGAATAAACAAATTTAGCATGTATCAGTCAATAGTAATCATCTCCTAAAATTTCAGAATCATAATTCCAATTTAAACATACACAGCCCCCAGACTTCAATAAACGAACCACTTAAATAAGGTTCCCTAATCCTAATTAAATGTTCCAGGCAAACTGAATTACCATTTGATTATGTTTTTAAAATTTGAAAGTGGAGAATTTAATAAGCCAGCTGACCACATGGGAATCTTTCTGAAACATACAGCACCAGAGAAACTGAGGCACAGAGCTTATGTAGAATTTTAGCTAGCAAAGGTTTGCAAGTAGAATACAGAAGCTGAGTATGCAATTATCTTAATATCTTGCAGATGGGAACTATAATTTAGGCCCTGTCAGTCAGGGGAGGCAAGGCTACTTTTGGATTGATAGAGTCTTGATAGGGCAGGAGATAAGATAACATAACTGGGTGTCCTTGTCAAGGACAATAACTCAATTCCCAGGGTAATTTTTGGACAAGGATGGAGTCAGAGAATTGAGCACTTGGATACTATTTTTCTTTACTATCCTTCATTGTGACACAATGTTATGTAAAGGGGGGTGGGAGCCTCAAAGTTTAAAGTTTTCTTTTAAACTCAATTTTCCCAAACCTAATTACACAAATAAAAAGGGGAGGAGGGGTTTGGTCTACTCTCCAGGACCTAACATAATAATAATGAAGTTCCTAGAAGATAACATGTATCATCTTCCCATATAGGAAGGTAAATAGTTTATTTACTTTATGATTTGTCTTTCATGTTTACCATTTTATACTTTTCTTCAGTCTTACACTTGATAATCAGATTTTCTACTTAGCTCTGGTCTTTTTATCAGGAATGTTTTAAAGCCCTTTATATCTTTAAATATCCATTTTTTAAAATTTAAATTTATTTTTTTTTTTGCTTGAAAGATTACAACTTAATTTTCCTGGGTAGGTTATTTATTTATTTTTGCTGAGGCTATTGGGGTTGTGACTTGCCCAGGGTCACACAGCTAGGGAACATTAAGTGTTTGAGACTTTAGGTCCTTTTGACTTCGGGGCTGGTGCTCTATCCACTGTACCACTTAGCTGCCCAGGTAGATTATTCTTCTTGACTGTAATCCCACCTCTTCTGCAATCCTTTAATATGCATGATACCTGATAAATGTTTTGTGATCTTGATTCTGGTTTCATGTCATTTAAATGATTTCTTTCTTGCTGTTACAGGTATTTTCCCTTTGATCTGGGAGCTTTGAAATTTGGTTTTAATATTCCTGAAGTATTCATTTTGAGATCTCTTTAAAATGGATTCTTTCCATTTCTACTTTCACCTATGATTCTAGGATGTCAGGGTTTTCCTTGATAATTTCTTGAAGTATGATTTTCAGGTTCTTTCTTTAATCATGGTTTTTAGATAAACCAATAATTCTTAAACTACCTTTCCTTTATCTATTTTCTAAATCAGTTATTTTTCCAGCAATATACTTTGTAGTTCCATTTTTCCATTCTTTTGGTTTTATTTTATTTTTTTTTTCAGTGAGCTTTTGTATCTTTTTTCCCATTTCCCCAATTCTGTTTTTTAAGAGGTTCTCTTCAGTATTTGTTGGTGTCTTTTTTGCCATGTTAATTATCTTTTCATATTTTTTTTTCCTTTACTCTCATTTCTTTGTCTAATTGTTCCTGTATTACTTAATTTTTTGTTTTTGCAAGGCAATTGGGGTTAAGTAACTTGCCCAGAGTCACACAGCTAGTTAAGTGTCTGAGGTCAAATTTGAATTCAGTTCCTCCTGACTCCGGGCCAGTACTCTACTCACTATGGCATCTAGCTGCTCCTCATTTATTTAATTTAAAAAATATTTTTAGCTCTTCTAGGAATTCTGTTTGGGTTTTTACCTAATTAACAATTTTTCCTTTGATGGTTTTGTTTCTGTTTTGATTTCATTATCTTCTTTTGAGTTTGTGTCCTAATCTTCCTTGTTATGTAAATTTTTATGGTTTTTTTTGTTATCGTTTTTCTATACATGCACACTCGTTCCCTCCACTTCTACTTACCCATTTCTAAATTTGGAACTTTTTTGTTAATGTTGAACATTTCCTGATGTATATGTATATGTACTTCAGGCTTTTTTTTTTTTTTCCATGACTGTTTTCAGAACTAGTTTGGAAGTTTTTGATTCTTCTAAGATGATTTGATTACTGCTCTCCTTAATCTGTACCCTGATCCTTAACCAGGAAATCTCTTATCTCTTGGGCTTAAAATTGATACTATCCCTTAGGGTTCTTGGTTACTTTAGGTCAGAAATGATAATGTTCCTCAAAGTTCCCATTCTCTCTATGTATTGTGTCTTTCTGACATCCTGTACTTTTTTTGGGGTGGGGGCTGGAAGAATGTTTTATCTTGACTTTTTTCTGGCTCTGCAACACCAGCATGCAATATGAGATATTATTTTTAGTACCCATTTTTAATTTAATATTATCAGTCAATTGAGGTGTTATTTTAAAATTGATTGGAAGAGAATGTTGAGAGAATTCAGCTAAGAGCTTTATTTACTTCAGTATCTTGACTCCACCCCTGGAAGTGCTTATCCTAATTACTTTAGAAAAATGCTATATCTAACCTAATTCTATTGGAACTTTTGATATTTTACTACTAAAATGGTAAGATCTAACTCAACACAACTAGGACACCAACCATGAGTTCAAGTGTATTGTTGTTTGGTTTGATTCTTTTTTTTGACTTTGGTTTTGAAAAATAACATTAAATCGGGATTCAAGGGACCCAAGATTTCAATTTTTCCATGCCATTTACTGCTTGATTAAGTTTATGTGTTTTCATCTAAAAATGAGAGTGCTGGACTAGATGATCTTTAAGACCCCTTCTTGCTCTAATTCTATCTTCCTATGACTGATATAATGAATTTCAGAGCACATTAACACATTTTTGGAAGAACAGTAAAAGAATGGAAATTATTCCAGTTGCAATAATCAAGAAGAGGGTTAGGGCTTTATGTGGTCTTCATGACCTTAGTAAATGATAAGCCACTTTTATTTTGATTATCTTTTTTCCCTTCTCTTTCTTTTCCTTCCCAGATAACATTATGCTACCATTGAGTTTAAAAACATGAAAACCCAAATAACACAAGATCAGGCTGTGTTGAAAACATTGTTTTCAAAATAGATCCATTCTTCCTACCTTTGTTGCCTCTAGTGATAGATGTTTAAATGCCACATTTTAAGGAGAAAAAAAAAATTGGTGACTTCTGAAAACGCATGCCAATTTGTCAAAAACACCAGTGGTTTTATAGTTATTTCAGAGCAAATGGGATTTGTGATTTCTGCTGCAGATTGTATGTAATGGAAGAATAGTCAGCTTCTGATGAGCCAGTCTGTTTCCATTTCCCATGCTGTGGATATAACAGTGGTAGTGTAGCTTTTGCCAGAAATTTGTAATTTTGACATTGCTTCATTCACACTTGGCCTCCTGGTAGTGATCTAAGACTAACAACTATAAAGATACCTTGGGCAAAGGTAAAACAAATAGTATAAAAAAGATCACAATAGTGCCCAGTGCATGTCTGTTGACCTGCTACTGTTGACTTTAAACAAGATATAAGTCAGGGTTTCATGGAAATTATCTTTTTTTGCACATTTTAACCAATGTCTCTTTTTAGGGCTCGTAGTTTAAGGGACAATTAGGTATGAGTATCAAATATTCTAAGAATTTGGGAAATGATCATAGATCCTTTCTATGAATGCCTGTCAAAGCGTTCCTGCATTCCTATTGGGCTATGACTATGAGAATTCATGTGTCTTTCCACAGCAATCTTTAATTTGGTCTAAAACAGTATTCCCTGATGCTTTTTAAATTTTATATCTCTTAATCGGTAAAAATTAATTAGTGTACATCTCTATATGGTTAATTTATGTTATATAAGTAGGCTTAATTTAATTTTATTTCATTAATTGGTTTTAATGACTAATGACCATTATGGCAGAGATACAGCAAAGGAGGCAGTGTAGTGGAGCAGATAGAGCAAGCCTCAGAACTAAGAAGACTTGGGTTCAAACTGCAGCTTTCACATCCTGGCTCCATGACTGGTCAAAGTCACTTCAGCTCTTGATGCTTTAAGAATCTTCATTTGGTCATTTCAGGGAAGCTGCCATTCATATTTGAGCTTTCATGTTATAGTATGATTCTGACCTCCAGTAATAATAATTTTTTAAAAAAGATGCAAAGTTTTAAAGGAAAGGAATTCATCTTTGTCTGTGGTTGGAAAAAAGTTCCTCAGAGGCATGATAGTTGTTTTTCAGTATCATCCATCAGTTACACAAAGAGTTTTGTTCTAAGTAGGCCAGATATTCCCTGATATCAAGTATTTTTGCAAGCTTGTTACTATATTTCAGCATAAACACATAATAAATTCTGTCATCATTAAGTATTTCTTTTTACAAAGATGTGTAATTTTAAAAAACATTCTTTGCTTCCATTTTGAGTTCTAAATTTTGTCACTCTCTAGCCTCTCCTCAACCTATTGAGAAGACAAGCAATGATATCAATTTTCCTTTGTCATTTTTTATAGCACAAAATTCTACCATAATCATATACCACAATTTGTCCAGCCATTCCTCAATTGAGGGCATCACTTCTTCTTTGCTACCACAAAAAAAGATACTACGGGTTCCTTTCATTTTCTTTAGTCTCTTTGAAATACAAAAGACATACAATATTGCTAGTTAAAAGGCAATGCACAGTTTGAGCAACCTTTGGGAATAATTCTAAATTCTTATCTAGAATTGTCAAAACAGTTCACAATTCCAGCAACATTGAATTAGTTATCCCTATTTTTCTACATGCCTTCCAGCGTTTGTCATTTTCTTTTTTCTGTCAGAGTAAGTAGCTGATTCGATAAACAGGAGGTAGTGCCTGGGGATGTTTAATTTGCAGTTTTCTAATCAATAGTGAATTAGGGCATTTCCCCCCACATACATTTTTGATCCATTATTCTGAAAACTCCTTTTTTTTTAATGTTCTTTGATCATTTATTGGGGGAATTTCAAAATATTAGAAAATGGCTCTTAATTTTATAAATTTGGGCTGAGTTCCTTAGATATTTTGAGAGATGAAGCCTTTATCTGAGACATTTGCTGTAAAAATTATTTTTCATTTTCCTTCTAATTTTGATTGCAATGGTTTTCTTTAGTTAGAACTTTTAAATTTCATATAATTAAAAGTATCCACTATATTTCCCATCATCCTCTCTGTCTCTATCATAAGTTCTTTACTTATTCATTAGTCTCATAGATAAAATTTTCCATATCTCCCTAATATAATTTTTTAAAAAAATTTTTATTAAAACTTTTTATTTGCAAAACATATGTATGGGTAATTCTTCAACATTAACCCTTACAAAGCTTTCTGTTACAAATTTTCCCCCCTACTCCCCACCCCTCCCCTAGATGGCAGGAAATCCACTACATGTTAATTATGCTAAAATATTTGACAAATCGAATATATTATACATATTTCCACACATCCTTTTTGTGCAGGAGAAATCGAATCTACAAGAAAAAAAATCGGAGAAAGGAAACACAATGCAAGTAAACATCAATAGAGAGCATTTAAATGTTATGTTGCGGTCCACATTTCACATCCCTCTCTCTGGGTGTATATGGCTTTGTTCACTGAGCAACTGGAACTGGTTTAAAACATTTCATTGTTGAAGAGAGCCATGTCCATCAGAATTGATCATCATATAGTCTTGTTGCTCTGTATAATGTTCTCCTGGTTCTGCTGATTTCACTCAGCATCAGTTCATGCAAGTCTCTCCAGGCCTCTCTGAAATCATCCTGCTGGTCATTTCTTACAGAAAATAATATTCCATAATATTCATATACCATAATTTATTGAGTCATTTTCCAATTGATGGGAATCCATTCAATTTCCAGTTTCTAGCCACTACAAAAAGGGCTGCCACAAACATTCTTGCATGTGGGGCCCTTTCCTTCCTTTATGATTTCTTTGGGATATAAGCCCAATAGAAACACTGCTGGGTCAAAGGGTATGCATAGTTTGACAACTTTTTGAGCATAGTTCCAAATGGCTCTCCAGAATGGCTGGATCCATTCATAGATCCACCAACAATGTATCAGTAACCCAGTTTTCCCACATCCCCTCCAATATTCATTATTTTCTTTTCCTGTCATTTTAGCCAATCTGACAGGTGTGTAGTGGTACCTCAGAGTTGTCTTAATTTGCATTTCTCTGATCAATAGTTATTTGGAGCACCTTCTCATATGACTAGAAATAGTTTTAATTTTATCATCTGAAAATTGTCTGTTCATATCGTTTGACCATTTATCGATTGGAGAATGGCTTGAATTCTTATAAATATGAGACAAGTCTCTATATATTTTAGAAATGAGGCCTTTATCAGAACCCTTAAATGTAAAGATGATTTCCCAATTTATTGCTTCCCTCCTAATCTTGACTATTGGTTTTGTTTGTAAAAAAACTTTTTAACTTAATATAGTCAAAATTATCTATCTGGTGTTCAATTAACAGTTCCAGTTCTTCTGTGGACATAAATTTATCCCATCTCCACAGGTCTGAGAGGTAAACTATACTACGTTCCTGTAATTTACTTATAATATCACTCTTTATATCCAAATCATGAACCCATTTAGATCTGATCTTGGTATGTTGTGTTAGGTGTGTGGGTCAAGTCCTTATGTCTTCCATACTAGTTTCCAATTTTCCCAGCAGTTTTTGCTGAATAGTGAGTACTTATCCCAAAAGCTGGGGTCTTTGGGTTTATCAAACACTAAATTGCTAACATCATTACCTAGCTTGTCCTGATATCCTATCCTATGCCACTGATCGACTGCTCTATTTCTCAGCCAGTACCAAATGGTTTTGATGACCGCTGCTTTATAATATAGTTTTAGATCTGGTACAGCAAGGTTACCTTCATCAGCCTTTTTTTTTTTCATTAATTCCCTTGAAAGTCTTGACCTTTTGTTCTTCCAAATGAACTTTGCTACCATTTTTTCTAGATATGTAAAATAATTTCTTGGGAGTTTGGTTGGTATGACACTAAATAAGTAAATTCGTTTGGGCAGTATTATCATTTTTATTATATTCGCTTGGCCTACCCATGATCACTTGATGTTTTTCCAGTTGATTAGGTCTGATTTTATTTGTGTGGAAAGTGTTTTGTAATTTAGTTAGTATAGTTCCTGACCTTTCATTGGCAGATAGATTCCCACATATTTTATACCATTGACAGTTATTTTAAATGGAATTTCTTTTTGTATCTCTTGCTGCTGAACTTTGTTGGTAATATATAAAAATGCTGCTGATTTATGTGGTTTTATTTTGTATCCTGCAACTTTGCTAAAGTTGTGAATTGTTTCTAGTAGTTTTTTAGTTGAGTCTCTAGGGTTCTCTAAATATACCATCATGTCATCTGCAAAGAGTGATAATTTGGTTTCCTCATTGCCTACTCTAATTCCTTTAATCTCTTTTTCTTCTCTTATTGCCAAAGCTAACATTTCTAACACAATATTAAATAGTGATGGTGGCAGTGGGCAGCCTTGTTTCACTCCTGATCATATTGGAAATGGTTCTAGTTTGTCCCCTTTACATATGATGCTTACTGATGGATTTAAGTAGATGCTACTGATCATTTTAAGGAAAAGCCCATTTATTCCTATACTCTTTAGTGTTTTTAATAGGAATAGGTGTTGGATGTTATCAGAGGCTTTTTCTGCATCTATTGAAATAATCATAAGTTTTTTGTTAATTTGGTTATTTATATAATTGATTATGGTGATTGTTTTCCTAATATTGAACCAGCCCTACATTCCTGGTATAAATCCTACTTGGTCATAGTGTGTTATCCTGGAGATAACTTTCTGTAATTTCATTGCTAATATCTTATTTAAAATTTTTGCATCAATATTCATTAGGGAAATTGGTCTATAGTTTTCCTTCTCTGTTTTCACACTACCTGGTTTAGCTATCAGCACCATATCTGTATCATAGAAGGAATTTGCTAATACACTTTCTTTCCCTATTTTTTCAAATAATTTATATAGTATTGGAATTAATTGTTCTTTGACTGTTTGGTAGAATTCACATGTAAAACCATCCGGCCCTGGAGAATTTTTCTTAGGGAGTTGATTAATAGCTTGTTCTATTTCTTTTTCTAAAATGGGGCTATTTAAATAATTTATTTCCCCTTCTGTTAACCTGGGCAATCTATATTTTTGTAGATATTCCTCAATTTCATTTAGATTATCAAATTTATTGGCATAAAGTTGGGCAAAGTAACTCCTAATTGTTACTCTAATTTCCTCTTCACTGGAGGAAATTTCTCCCTTATCATTTTTGAGACTAACAATTTGATTTTCCTCTTTCCTTTTTCTAATCATATTCACTAAAGGCTTATCTATTTTGTTGTTTTTTCATAAAACCAACTCTTAGTTTTATTTATTTTTTTATTATTAATACTTTTTATTTGCAAAACATATGTATGGGTAATTCCTCAACATTAACCCTTATCAAGCTTTCTATTACAAATTTTTACCCCCTACTCCCCACCCCTCCCCTAGATGGGAGGATATCCACTACATGATAATTATGTTAGAATACTTAAGAAATCGAATATATGTATAGTTATTGCCACACATCATTTTTTGTGCAGGACAAATCATATCTACAAGAAAGAATAATCCGATAAAGGAAATACAATGCAAGCAAACCTCAATAGAGAACATGAAAATGGTATGTTTTGGTCCACATTTCACATCCCTCTCTCTGGGTGCATATGGCTTTCTTCACCGAACAATTGGAACTGGTTTGAAGCATTTCATTGTTGAAGAGAGTCATGTCTATTAGAACTGATCATCATATAGTCTTGTTGTTGCCGTGAATAATGATCTCCTGGTTCTGCTCATTTCACTGAGCATCAGTTCAGGCAAGTCTCTCCAGTCCTCTCTGAAATCGTCCTGCTGTTCGTTTCTTACAGTGCAATAATATTCCATAACATTCATATACCATAATTTATTCAGCCACTCTCCAATTGATGGGCATCCATTCAGTTTCCAGTTTCTAGCCACCACAAAAGAGCTGCCACAAACATTCTTGCACATGTGGGGCCCTTTCCTTCCTTTAAGATCTCTTTGGGATATAAGCCCAATAGAAACACTGCTGGGTCAAAGGGTATGCATAGTTTGATAACTTTCTGAGCATAGCTCCAAATTGCTCTCCACAATGGTTGGATCCGTTCACAGCTCCACCAACAATGCATCAGTGTCCCAGTCTTCCGACATCACCTCCAACATTCATCTTTATCTTTTCCTGTCATTTTAGCCAATCTGACAGGTGTGTAGTGGTACCTCAGAGTTGTCTTAATTTGCATTTCTCTGATCAATAGTGATTTGAGCACCTTTTCATATGACTAGATATGGTTTTAATTTCATCATCTGAAAATTGTCTGTTCATGTCCTTTGACCATTTATCAATTGGAGAATGGCTTGATGTCAGGGCCCGAGAATGTGAAAACACAGAAAAGACAAGCATATGCATG
This sequence comes from Myrmecobius fasciatus, assembly GCA_023553655.1. Taxonomy (NCBI): domain Eukaryota; kingdom Metazoa; phylum Chordata; class Mammalia; order Dasyuromorphia; family Myrmecobiidae; genus Myrmecobius; species Myrmecobius fasciatus. The sequence continues at coordinate 81,581 of JAJPUD010006245.1, read as the reverse complement.
AACTTTAGATTGATTGATTAACTACACCTTGAGACTGCTGGACCATATCTGTGCCTTCCACTCCCTGTTACTCGACCCCCGTGTCCTTGCATTCCCCGCCGGTTACCCAACCCCACCTGAAAACCCAATCTGACCACCTCCGCATTCCTGCAACTCCTCATCCAGAACGGCATTGGCCTATTTAACCCCAGCCTTTTGTTTCAATAAACGAGACTATTCCATCTGCCATGTAGTCTCCTTCCTCTCTCTCGGGTCCTCCTCGCCCCCACGAATTACTAAAGTCCCGGTGGACAGGACAAGTGGCGCCCAAACGTGAGGCTCGAGGAACGGAACCTTGACCTGGTGGACCCCTGAGATCGTCCTTCGTGGACCCCTGGATTCGTCCCCTGAATTGGTGGACTCCTGAGATCATCCTTCGTGAACCCCTGGATTCATCCCCTGAATTGGTGGACCCCTGAGTTCGTCCTTCATGGACCCCTGGATTCGTCCCCTGATTTGGTGGACCCCTGAGTTCGTCCTCCGTGGACCCCTGGATTCGTTTTGTGTCGTCCGGCTGGACCCCTGCTTTGGTAAGTTGATTCGTCCACCGCATTCTGAGAATGGGCCATAAACTCTCTAAGGAACTTCTTTTTATTAAGGATCTTAAATGCTCTTTCAGGGAGAGAGGAATAAGGGTAAAAGGAAAAGATCTGGTTAACTTTTTCTTATTCATAGATGAAGTTTGCCCGTGGTTCATGGTGAATGGGCCAGAAATCCACCCCCCAAAATGGCAGAAAGTAGGAAAGGATCTTAATACTAAATTACAAAAGGAAGGCCCACATTCTGTCCCAGAAACAGTTTTTTTCTACTGGGGCATAATCAGAGACATCGTTGAGGCCGCCAATAAAGATCCACAAAATCAGAAGCTTCTTTCTGTGGCAGAGTCTTGTCTAAAACCCTTGTCTCGAGCCGCTTCTGTAACCTCTCATTTGTCTGATACTGCTATGACCCCAGAAACCCACCCCTCCCCGGCCACCGTCAGTGGTTATCCAAATGCCCCCTGACACCGGCACCCCTTATTTTCCATCTCTATACCCCCCGCTTCCTGATTTTCACCCTCCTACTGAAGACTCCCAAAATTACCCAGTCCTTTTTAAACCAGTGGCCCAGAAGCCTCGCATAGACCCCCACCAATAGACTCTCTAAGCCCGGAAGATGAGGCAGATTTGGAGGAGGAGGCCGCTCAGTACAATAGCCCAGACTGGCCTCCCTTAACCGCGCCTGTGCTACGGCCCCCTCCCCCCCCCCCCGCTCCTTGCACCA
>JAJPUD010006245.1:49061-64892 GCA_023553655.1 Myrmecobius fasciatus | reverse complement strand
TTTTTTTTGTTTTTGTTTGACTGATTCTTGAAGTCTTATTTTGTCATTCACTTGCATTTGTTCAATTCTTATTTTTAAAGTGTTGTTTTCTTCAGCTACCTTTTTAAGCTCCTTTTGTAATTGGCCAATTTGTTCATTGCACTCTTTTTCCACTTCACTAATTTTATTTTTCAATAAATTGGTGTCTTTATCATATCTCTTTTGGAGGGCTTCTTGCACCAAGTTCAGTTTATTTTCGCATTTATCCTCCAGCTCTCTTTTGAGATTCTGTATGCAATCTTCCAGAAAGGCCTTTTGAAAAGGGGACCAGTGATGGTCCTTAATAACATCCTCTGAAGTTTTGTCTAAAGGAACCTCAGGATCTGGGGTCAGCTCTTCTCTGTCTGGATAAAAGCTGTCTATGGTGAGAGCTCTCTTTTGCTTCTTCATTTTTTTTTTTTTTTTAGATATTGTGTATATCTCTTTAAGGTTTGGAAAAACCGAGGCTAAAGCTCTTTGCCCTGGGGCAATTTGGTGAATTAATTTAAGGTGCTGGGCAGGTGGGGGCTAGGACTAAGTCCCAATTACTCCTTAAACAAGGCAAGTCTTCCAGAACACCTGCCCCCAATCCAGGCAGAGTGTCCTGAGTGCCTCAGGTAAACTCCAGGTGTTTGGAGTTTGGAGTTTGGAGTTTTTGCCACAATGAGCTGAGTCCCACCTTCACTTCCGGCCTACACCACCCTTTATCCCTCTGTCCCAGTTAGACAAACCTGATGTGAAGTTCTTCAGAGATAACAGCAAGCAGTATCCCAGTATTTCTGAATTCGTTGACTTGAAGATCAGTTCAGAGGCTTATATTATTGTTTATTTGAGAGAAGATCAGAGGAGACGCAGAGTAACGTTTTCACTCCCCCATCTTGGCTCCGCCCCTCGATATATATGGTACTTTTTAGTAAAATATAGTTTCCTTCCTTATCTCTTTTAATTCTATTTTTTCTTTTACTTGATCTCAGACAAGGATTGCTACCCCTCTTTTTTTGTTCACTTGAAGCATAAAAGATTCTGCTCCAGCCCTTTACCTTCACTCTGTATGTATCTCTGTTTTAGATGTGTTTCTTGTAAACAACATATTGGAGGATTCTGGCTTTTAATCCAGTTCACTATCCGCTTACGTTTTATGGGAGAGATTATCCCATTCACATTCACAGTTAAAATGACTATGTCTATATTTCCTGCCATCTTATTTACCCAAAGTTATATTTTTCTCTTCCCTTTCCCCTTACTCTCTTCCCCTCCTCCCCAGTATTTTGTTTTTGATGACCACCTCCCTCTAACAGTCCTCCCCCCTTTTCCTCCTTTCCCTCCTACTTCCCTATACAGAAGGCCAAGTTTTTCCCTGAAATCAAATGTGTTTGATATACTCTTTTAGAGCCCAATCTAATGAGAGTAAGATTTACTCAATACTCATCACCTTTCCTTCTTTCCCTCAATTATATTAGATTTTCTATGTCTCTTCATGAGACTTTGCCTTATTTTACCAACTTTTTTTTTACTTTATTTTACCTCCTTTCCCCTCCCCCTTTTTTTTACAGTATGATATACCTTCCACCTCTAATTTCTTTTCGATTATTATCAAAGTAAAATCAAATTATACCCCCATTCTTTAAGGATACCCCTAGTAGAGAAATAGTTCTTGAGAGTTCTTTCCTTTTTACCTTTTTATGCTTCTCTAGAGTTCTGTGAATGACCATCTTCTTCCCTGGAAGATGATGCTCATTCTAGCTAAATAGCTTATTCTTGGCTGTAATCTAAGTTTTTTGCCTTTCGGAATATCTGGTTCCAGGCCCTTCGATCCTTCAATGTGGAAGCTGACAGAGCTATGTTATTCAAATGACAGTTCCTCGGTATTTGAACTGTTTTTTTCTAGCAGATTGTAATATCTTTTCCTTGGTGTGATAGTCCTGAAATTTGGCGACAATATTCCTTGGGGTTTTAATTTTGGGGTCTCTTTCAGGAGGTGATCCATGAATTCTTTCAATGCTAAGTTTGCTTTCTGATTCTAAAACATCAGGGCAATTCTCTTTCATAATTTCCTGGAAGATAGCATCAAGGTTGTTTTTTTCATCATGGCTTTCAGGGAGTCCAATAATCCTTAGATTGTCTCTCTTGGATCTGTTTTCCAAGTCAGTTGTTTTTCCTAGGAGATATTTCATATTTTCTTCTATTTTTTCATTTTTTTGTTTTTGTTCGACTGATTCTTGAAGTCTTATTGAATCATTCATTTCAATTTGTTCAGTTTTAATTTTTAAGGTATTATTTCCTTCAGTTATCTTTTTTATCTCCTTTTGTAACTGACCAATTGAATTTTTTGGTTCATTGCATTTTTTTTTCCATTTTGCCAATTTTATTTTTCAGTGAATTGTTGTCTTTTTCCAATTCACTAATTTTGTTTTTCAGTGAATTGTTATCTTTTTCCAATTCACTCTTTTTATTTTCTAGTGAGTTGGTGACTTTTTCCAATTCACCAATTTTGTTTTTCAGTGAATTGTTCTCTTTTTCCAATTCACTATTTTTATTTTCCAGTGAGTTGGCGACTTTTTCCAATTCACCAGACTTATTTTCCAGTTTTTTACATCTCTGTTGCAGGGCAATATTTCCTTCTTGCACTGCTCTCAATTTATTTCCCCAATCTTCTTCTAGCTCTCTCTTGAGATTCTTTATGCAATCTTCCAGGTAAGCCTTCTGAAAGGGAGACCAGCTTAAGTCCACCTTTGTGGCTTCATCTGCAATTGTTTTTAGAATCTCAGGATCTGGGGACTTCTCTACTTTCTCTCCATAAAAGCTGTCTATGATGAGAGCTCTCTTCTGCATCTTGCTGATGATTTTCAGCTGAGGTATCAGTCACCAGCAGGGAATTCTGCAGCAGTAATTTCAATTTTACCTGGGGCAGTTTGCCAAGTTGACTTCAGGTCTGGGGCTGATCGCACTAGATCCTCACTAGGACCACACTTTCAGCTGCTCTCAATCCACCCTTTACCAAAGGTAGATCTGCCAAAATACCTGCCTGCAAGCAGAGCAAAGTGGCCCAAGTGTCTCCCAGGGACTTCCTGGCAGCCTAAAATATTCTGGTCTTTCCCAGTCCTGGACTTGCACCCTGGCTGTGCACTGGCGTCTGAGCGCTGGGAGCTGCTCGATCCCCTGCCCGTCTAAAACTGACCTCTGGAGTTCTTTCAAAGTAGATATTTGATAGAAGTGCATTGTAGTCCAAGTGTTTGGTGAAGCCCTCACTCCAGAACCAATTTGTAGGCTCAGTTTGTCTGGGTCTGAGGGAATGTCTCAGGAGCTCACAGAGGTCACTGTCTGCAGTTTGCCATCTTGGCTCCACCCCCCTTCGTTTTATTTATTAATTCAATAGTTTTCTTATTTTCAGTTTTATTAATCTCCCTTTTTATTTTCAGAATATCCAAGTTGGTATTTAATTGAGGGTTTTTAATTTGCTCTTTTTCTAGATTTTTTAATTGTAAACCCAATTCATTGATTTTCTCTTTCTCTATTTTATGCAAGTAAGCATCTAGAGATATTAAATTATCTGTTACAACCGCTTTGGCCGTATCCCATAAATTTTGGTATGTTGTCTCATTATTGTCATTCTCCTGGATGAAATTATTGATTGTGTCTATGATTTGCTCTTTCACTCATTCATTCTTCGGGATTAGATTATTTAATTTCCAATTAACTTTTGGTCTATTTGCTCCTGGCCTTATATTACATGTGAGTTTTATCACATCATGATCTGAAAGGGTTGCTACCCCTGCTTTTTTTTGTTCACCTGAAGCTTAAAAGATTCTGCTCCAGCCCTTTATGTTCACTTTGTATGTATCTCTATGTTTTAGATGTGTTTCTTGTAAACAACATATTGTAGGATTCTGGCTTTTAATCCTGTCTGCTGTCTACTTCCATTTTATGGGAGAGTTCATCCCATTCACATTCACAGTAAAAATAACTATATCTGTATTTCCTGCCATCTTATTTACCCAAAGTTATGTTTTTCTCTTCCCTTTCCCCTTTCTCCCTTCTGCCCTCCCCAGTATTTTTGATGACCACCTCTCTCTAACAGTCCTCCCCCCTTTGGTACCTTTCCCTCTTTTTTACACCTTTCCCCTAATCCTTCTATTTTCCCTTCTATCCCTTTCTTTTCCTCCTTTCCCTCCTACTTCCCTATAAGGAGGGACAAGTTTTTCTGTGAAGGCAAATGTGTCTGATATACTCTTTTAAAGCCCAATCTAATGAGAGTAAGATTTACACAATTCTCATCGCCCTCCCTTCTTTCCCTCAATTATATTAGATTTTCTATGTCTCTTCATGAGATTTTACCTTATTTTACCTCTTTTTTTTACTTTATTTTACCTCCTTTCCCCCTGCCTTTTTTTTTTACAGTATGATATCCCATCCACATCTAATTTCTTTTACATTATTATCAGAGTAAAATCAAATTAAACCCCCATCCTTTAAATATATCCATAGTAGAAATGTAGTTCTCAAGAGTTCTTTCCTTTTTACCTTTTTATGCTTCCTTGAGTTCTGTGTTTTGAGGTCAAATTTTTTGTTCAGATCTGGTCTTTTCGTTAGAAATAGGTGAAATTCTCCTGTATCATTGAATGACTATCTTATTCCCTGGAATTAATGCTCATTCTAGCTTGATAACTTATTCTTTGCTATAATCCAAGTTCTTTTGTCTTTTGAAATATCTGATTCCAGGCCCTTCAATCCTTTAATGTGGAAGCTGACAGATCTTGTGTGATTCTAATTACAGTTTCCTCAATATTTGAATTGTTTCTTTCTAGCTGCTTGCAATATCTTTTCCTTGGTGTGATAGTCCTGAAATTTGGCCATGATATTCCTTGGGGTTTTAATTTTGGAGTCTCTTTCAGGAGATGATCAGTGAATTCTTTCACTGGCGATTTTGCCTTCTGATTCTAAAACATCAGGGCAATTTTCTTTCATGATTTCCTGGAAGATAGCATCTAGGCTCTTTTTGTCAACGTGGCTTTCAGGGAGTCCAATAATCCTTAGATTGTCTCTCCTAGATCTGTTTTCTGCGTCAGTTGTTTTTCCTAGGAGATATTTCATATTTTCTTCTATTTTTTCATTTTTTTGTTTGACTGATTCTTGCAGCCTTATTGAGTCATTCACTTCTATTTGTTCAATTTTAATTTTTAAAGTATTATTTCCTTCAGTTACCTTTTTTAGCTCCTTTTGTAACTTGCCAATTGAATTTTTTGGTTAATTGCATTCTTTTTCCATTTTGCCAATTTTATTTTTCAGTGAATTGTTGTCTTTTTCCAATTCACCAGTTTTGTTTTTCAGTGAATTGTTATCTTTTTCCAATTCACCATTTTTGTTTTCCAGTGAGTTGGTAACTTTTTCCATATCACCAATTTTGTTTTTTAGTGAATTGGTGTCATTATATCCTTCTTGCACTGATCTCAATTCATTTTCCCAGTTTTCTTCTCTCTTTTGAGATTCTTTATGCAATCTTCCAGGAAAGCTTTGTGAAATGGGGACCAGCTCATGTCCACCTTTGTGGCTTCCTCTGGGGTTACTTTTTGTTTAGGAAGCTCAGGATCTGAAGTCTGCCCTTCTTTTTCTCCATAAAAGCTGTCTATGGTGAGAGCTCTTTTCCATTTCTTACTCATGTTTTAGAACTTGAGGTCTGATTAAACAGGGGACCTGCAACAGTTTCAATTTGCCCTGGGGCAGTTCACATAATTGACTTCTGGTGCTAAGCTGGTCAGGCTAGATCCACACTAGGTCCACCCTCTCAGCTGCTCTCAATCCACCCTTGTGGGCAGATCTGCCAAAGCACCTGCCCACAAGCAGAGCAAAGTGGCCCAAGCGCCTCCCAGGGACTTCCTGGGTACCTAGAATCCTCCAACCTTCGTCCCAGCCCTGGTTTTCCGTCCTGGCTGCGCACTGCCTCCTGAGCGTGGCAAGCTGCTCAATCCCCTGCCCATCTGAAACAAGCCTGCTCTGGAGTTCTTCCAAGGTAATTTTTGATATAAGTATTTTGTACTTCTATCAAGTGTTTGATGGAGCCCTCACTCCGGAACCAGTTCAAAGGCTTAATTTGTTCTGGGTCTGAGGGAAGCTCTGAGGAGCTCACAGAGAATGATGTATGCAGTCACCATCTTGCCTCTTTCCCTCCCCCTCCAATTTGCTTTTGAGATCATCTTTTATGGCTAAAATATTTACCTGTTTAGATTTTATGTTGATCTGTGCTTGGTGTCTGCCAAACATTTTTTAGTATTCCCAGCAATTTTTATATAGAGTGATTTTTTGCCCCAAAAGCTTGGATCTTTGGGTTTATTATACACTGGATTATTATGGTAATTTTAGTACTGTGTATTGTGTATCAGTCTAATCTATTCCCTTGATTCACTATTCTGTTTTGTAATCTGTACCAGATTATCCTGATGATTATTACTTGGTAATGCACTTAGAAATCTCATACTATTATACTACTTTCTTTCCCTTTTCCCCCGAATGACATTCTTGATATTCTTGGCTTTAGTTCTTCCAGATGAATTTTATTATTTTTCTACCTCTATACTTCTTTGATAGACTAAATAGCATGGCACTGAGAAATCAAAGCCATTTAGATAGGATTGTTAATTTTTATTACATTGGCTCAGCATACCTATGAGAAAATAGCTTACTCATGAGCAATTAATATTTCTCTGGTTGCTTAAATCTGTCTTTATTTGTATGAAAAGGGTTTCTAATTGAGTTTACGTAGTTCCTGGGTATGTCTTAACAGGCAGACTCCTGAATATTTTGTGCTGTCTACTGTTATGGAATGTTTCCATATCTTATAACTGAGGGCAATAGATGTTCTAGTGATTTGTATAAGCTTTAAAATTTTTGTATAATTTTAAAGATATATTTACTATATTCATATAATTTTTATGCTTTTGTAATTTATATAATTCTTATACTTTTATATAATTTTGGAATATATTTTATTTATCCTCCAATTTTATGTCAAAATAATTTTTAATATTTTTAAATATTTTGAGTTCCAAATTCTATTTCTCCCTACCTCTCATTTAAGCAATTAAATATATTATGCATGTGCACTTATGGAAAACATTTCCACATGACTCATTTTGAACAAGAATTCTTAAATAAAAGAAAAAGAATGAAACAAAATGAAAAATAGCTTGCTTCATTTTGTTTTCGAACAATATCAGTTCTTTCTATGGAGAAAGATAGTATACTTCATTATTAGTACTTCAGAATTGTTTTAGATCATTGTATTGCTGAGAATAGCTAAGTCAATGACAGTTCTTCATCAAACAATATTGCTGTTACTGTGTACATTCTCCTAGTTTAGTTCAGTTCACTTTGCATTAGTTCATGTAAGTTTTTCCAAGTTTTTCTGAAATCTGCCTCCTTATCATTTCTCATAGCACAACAATATTCCATTACAATAATATACTTCAACTTGCTTAGCTATTTCTCAGTTGATGAGCCTTCCTTTGAAGGACATATTTCTAAAATATATAGCGAATTGACTCAAATTTATAACAATAAAAATCATTCCTAAATTGATAGTCAAAGGATATGAACAATTTTTAAATGAAGAAATTAAAGCTCTTATAGTCACATAAAATGTTCTAAATCACTATTCATTAGAGACATGTAAATTAAGCGAATTTGGAGGTACCATTTCATATCTTTCAGATTGGCTAGGATGACAGGAAAAAGTAATGATTAATGTTGGAGGGGGATGTAGGAAAACTGAGATACTAATGCATTGTTGGCGGAGTTGTTAAATGATCCAGCTATTTTGGAGAATAATTTTCTTTTTTTTGTTATTAAAGCTTTTTATTTGTATTAACATATGTATGGGTAGTTCCTCAGCATTGATCTTTACAAAGCTTTCTGTTACAAATTTTACCCTCAGTCCCCTCCCCTCCCCTAGATGGCAAGAAGTCCACTACATGTTAATAATGTTAAAATACTTGACAAGTTGTGCAAGAAAAATCCTATCTACAAGAAAAAAAAAAAGAAAATCAGAGAAAGGAAACACCATGCAAGCATCAATAGAGAGCATGAAAATGTTATGTTGTGGTCTATATTTCATATCCCTCTCTGGGTGTATATGGTTTTCTTCACTGAACAATTGGAACTGGTTTGAGACAATTCTTTGTTGCAGAGAGCCATGTCCATCAGAATTGATCATCATGTACTATTGTTGTTGCCGTGTATAATGATCTCCTGGTTCTGCTCATTTCACTCAGCATCAGCTCATCCAAGTCATGGAGGTCTGGAGAATAATTTTCTAATTGCTCAAAGGGCACAGTTGTTTATGCCCTTTGATCCAGCAGTGTCTCTACTGGATCTGTGTCCCAAAGAGATCATAAAAGAGGAGAAAGAACCTATGTGCAAAAATGTTTGTAGCTCGCCTTTTTGTAGTGGCAAGGAATTGGAAATTGGAATGTTCATCAGTTGGAGAATGGCTGAATAAATTATGGCATATGAATTTAATAGAATATTATAGTAGTATAAGAAATGATGAGCAGACTGATTTCAGAAAAGACATACATGAATGATGCTAAGTAAAGTGAGCAGGACCAAGAGAACATTGTATACAGTACCAAGAAGATTATGTAATGATCAATTGTTATAGACTCGATTTTTAATAGTGAGATGATTCAAAACTATTCCAATTGACATGGGATGGAAAGTGCCATCTATATCTAGAGAGAGAATTATGGAGACTGGAATGTCAATCAAATAATAGTATTTTCCACTTTTTGTTGTTTATTTGCTTGTTTTTTCCATTTTTATTTTTTCCTCTTTATATTTGAATTTTCTTGCACAGAATGATGAATATTAAAATCTATTTAAAAGAATTGCACATGTTTAACCTATATCAGATTGCTTGCTATCTTAAGGAGGGGGGGGAAAGGAGGAAAGAGAAAAATTTGGGACACAAGGCTTTTGCAAAAGTGAATGTTGAAAACTATCTTTGCATGTATTTGGGAAAATAAAATACTGTTAAAGTTGAAAAAATGAAATAATTGGGCACATTAAAAAATAAGTATTTTTGTACAAATAAGTCCTCTCCCCATCCCCAACCTTTTTTGAATGCCTTTGAGATAGACTTAGCAGTGACATTGCTGGATTAAAGGGTATAGAGAGCTTTATAGTCCTTTGAGAATAGTTCCAAATTGTTTTCCAGAATGGTTGGATTTATCCATAGCACCACCAATAGTGCATGTGTCCCTGTTTTCCTATATCCACTCCAACATTTGTCATTTTCCTCTTTTTGTCATATTATGGAATCTGAAAGGTGTTTTAATTTGCATTTTTCTAAATAATGGAGATTTGGAGCATTTTTTCATTTGACTATGAATAGCTTTGATTTGTCTGAAAATTGCTTGTTCATATCCTTTTTAATATTTACCAATTAAAGAATGGCTTTTATTTTTATAAATTTGACTCAATTGCCTATATATTTGATGAATTTTTTATTAGAAAAAGTTGCTAAAATTTTTTTTTTATCTTATTTTATTGTCTATGGTACCTTTTAGCAAAATGTAGTTTCTTTAATAGCTCTTTTAATTAGGTCTGATTTTGCTTCTCATCAGTGCTTCTCTTAATTCTCCTTTTTATCTTATTGATTATTATCTTCCCCCTCTATTTCTCTATTGTTTAAGGGAGATTTCTATACCCAGCTAAGTATACATATATATTTTTCCTTCTTTAAGTCAATTCCAATGAGAGAGAGGTTCAAATATTGGCCACCACTCCCACATTTTCCCCTGCCCTATCAAAACTTTGCCTTGTGCACCTCTTTTTGTGAGAAAATTTTCCTACCTCTCCCTTAACCTTATTCCCAATTAATTTCTTCACATCCCCACATTTTTGGTACATCATTTCAACATAATCAATTCACACCTTTTTTCTCTAAGTAAATTTCTGGCTGCTATAATAATAATAGATGTCTTAGAAGTTACATATATTATTCTCTTATAGAAATGTAAAAAATTTGATTGTCACTTATGAGTACTATTCCATGTTTACTTTTTTATGTTTTTCTTCAGTCTTGTGTTTGTCAGTGTTTTTTAAAATTCAGCTCTGCTCTTTTCATCAGGAATGCTTAGAAGTCCTTTATTTCATTAAATATCTATTTTTCCTGAAGGATTATCTTCTGTTTTGCTGGGTAGGTAATTCTTGGCAGTTTTTTTTCTTCCTTCACATTTTCTTGTATTTCTTATTCTTTTTTTTTTACTTTGTTTTTTTGTTACTTGATGTCTTGTAGAATCATTTGCTTTCACTTACCCAATTCTAATTTTTAAGGAAATAATTGCTTCAGTGAACTTTTTTACCTTTTTAAAAAAATTGGCCAATTCTGCTTTTTAAGGAGTTTTTTTATTTGTGAATTTTTTGCCTCTTTTTTCAAGTTATTAATTCATGAATCACTTCATTCCCATTTTTTTCCTCTGCTCTTATTAATTTTTTCTTTAACTCTTAGAGGAGTTTTTGTTGGGTTTGTCTAATTTACATTTTTTCTTTCAGGTTTAGCTTATAGCTGTTTTTATATTGTCTTTTTTTAAAGTTTGCATTTTGATCTTCCCTGTCCCTTCATCTCTTTCTTTCTTCTCTCTCTGGTTCTTAACACAAATATATTAATAACAAAAGCCATTTTCAATGGAAACTCCATGGAGTTATCAAAAGAAGAATCAGAAATTGTCAATATATCTATGAAGTACTTGTCCAATTGCTAATAATAAGGAAATGCAAATTGAAACAACCTAAGTTTTACCAAATGTGTAGCAGATTAACAAAAATAACACACACAAATTGATCAAAGCAGTATTTATGAAGTTTCTGTAAGACTAGAATTGTTTGTGTAGATGTGAATTGATCTGTCCATTCTGCAAAACAATTTGGAATTATGCTAAGATATTGACCAAAACGTCCATACTTTCTAATTCAGAGACTTTACTGTGCTAAATTTACAGATATTGAAAACAAAAAGCTAAATCCTATACCTACTCTCTATTGAATCTACAATTTAATCAAATTGGATCTTCTCTTCTCCATGATCAGCCAATTCACAATAATTTATCAAGCCTCTAATAGGTTCCAGGAACTGTGCTAGTTGCTGGGAAAACAAAAGGAAAAATAAGGTTACATCATTAGGGAGTACACATTCAGAGTATATACAAAAATGAATATGAGATAATTTTGAGAGTTTGCACAAGAAGTTGACTTTTCTAGGAAAAGTATCATTTAGACAAGAGGACTTTTAATAAGGTCTCAATAGAAACCAAGGATTCCAAGGAGAAGAGAGCATTCCAGGTATGAGAAATAGTGAAGACACAACAACAGGAGTATTGATATATGAGCTGAACAGCAAGAAGGCCATCCTGATAAAGTGCTTGGAGTATGTACATAATCACATAATAATGGACAATATTATAGTATGTGCATTTAAAAATGTATTCTGGGCCTTGCTTGTGAAGGGATTTAAATACAAAGTAGTTATTTGTATCTGATATTAGCATCAACAGGGAGCCACTAGAGTTTAAATTACAAACAGATTTACATTTTAGAAAAATCATTGGCAGTTTATGTATAAAAGAAGGTTCAGGAAATGGAGAGAGACTTTGGGCCAACAGACTAATTAAGTGGCTATTATAAAATAGAGGACAGATATTGAGTGCCTAAAGAGGACTGTGTGAGAAGAGAAAATAGGACAAATGTGAGAGATGTGGGGATTGAAACAAGATTTAGTACCTCGTTGGTGAATGAAAATGAGGAGTCAAGGATGGGAGAAAAGGAGGTCTAAAAGAATAAGGTCTTAGGCAGTCATTTGGAACACTGAAAAAAGGAGATGATTTCACAGGAAAGATAATAAGTTCTTTGCTATAAATCACAACCCATATATACTTGTTATCCTATGTCCTAATTTAAAAAAAATAAGAGGAAGAGGGGGTAATTTAGTCAATGATCTTTGTCCAAGAGTCAAGAGTCAGTTGAGGGGTGCCAGTCCAAAAAAAGTTATCTTTGGAGTAGGTTTGGGTTCACTAAGGAAAGGAGATTTTCCACTTGGCATCTGAGCAGGATATAATCTTTCTGGGGATTAAAGATGGACACAGAACAGACCAGACTTGAACAACAGCGCTATCATAAGACAGGTGAATATAATGGTAAGACTATGTGTTAGATGAGTCCCCAGTTGGCTGGTAGGAATAGAGAAAATATAGCATAATTTTCTACTTTACAAGTGATTGAATACATATTCTCTGGGGCTATCATCCCATCACTTTCAGAGGGTATGCAAACTCCCAATTCAGAGACTTAATAGGAAAAAGTTATACTTAAATCTACCTGAGTCTTTTTAGAAGCAGCAAGAAGGCAATTAGATTTTGTCATAAAATCAACACTATATATAAGAGCAGTCAAACTGCATTTGGCTTGTTCTTTGTAATTGAGGTCCAAGCATTAGAGAAACACTACAAAGATCATAGTCCAAAAGGATAAGTGAGTTGTCATTATTTGTGCACAAAATGGATAGGAAAAGATTGTCTAGTCTTACCTCCTATAACTGCAGGAAAGAAGAAAGAAAAGAAAAGCCAGTGGAGGGAGGGAGAACAAAATAAAAAAAAGAATAAGAGAAAGGAACAAAAGATGATTGTAGCAATGCAGAAGTAAATAAGAGGGAAGTAAGAAATGGCTTGATGGCAATAAACTGCTGGGAGACTTGTAAAAATGAAGTTATACATTGCAACTTGAAAGAGTGATAGCATACATATAGAATCCACTCTTCTTTCTTTATACACATGAAATATGGAACAAATTGCTGTTGAGAAACCAGGAATTACTATATGCAATACAAATCAATTCAAAAGAGAACAGGCCCAAATCCAGAGTAACAGAATCAAAAGGTGTCTGCAGCCTCAGGCTGCAAGGAGTTAATTAGAAGGATGACATTTTAGACTGCACAGTAGGATAATTTGTATTTCTTTCAGTTAAACACACGCATATATACACACATATACTTTTGACCTTTATGTCTAATGTGTTTATCATAGTTCTGTATTTCCTAATTATCCTAGGCTGGACTAAAAATAGTATATTGATTGCCAATTACCTTATTCTTTGAATGGCAAGAGTGGGAATCACTGGAAGGGATGAATATCTTTTCTATTTTATGATTAAGGGATTTTGGCGTGGCTAAATGGGGTTAAGTGACTTGCCCAGGGTCACACAGCTAGGGAATGTTAAGTGTCTGAGACCAGATTTGAACTCAGATTCTCCTGACTTCAGGGCTGGTGCTCTATCCACTGTGCCACCTAGCTGCCCCGAATTTAAAAGAAGAAAAAGGTACGTTATTTAAGATGGAGTAGACATTTAGATACTTATCAGAAAGGTAGTTTGCACTTGAAAATTTTTAAGTGAGTTTTTAATCTAAAAAGAACAAGATAAAATTCTGTAATATGAATGTTCATTTAGAGTGGATTTCCTTGTGACTCTCCCAGATATCTCATTTCCCATTCAGCTATACTTACTTTAGACACTGACTTCTTCACCTATGCCCATTCATATTTTAGCTTTCTTTTGTGTGCTATTTTACTCCATTAGGCACCAAGGACAATATTTTATTTTCAGTGCTTAACAGAATACCTGACACATAGCAGTTTCTCAATTAATGTTGATTGACAATTGATTTCATAATGCATGCTTCTGACTACATTGATTAAGATTAGCAAAACTTATACTCAGGATGGCTCAGGCCAGTGTGAAATGTATTGCCATGAAAGTCATTTATACGTACATACATACACACATCATAGGATAGGGATACTAAACAGAAAGGAATCTTAATGAGTGAATAACTACTAGTATTCTCATTGACCAGAAATGAATGGGTATAAAGGCTTGTCCTAATTGATAAGAAGTGACTTGCCCAGTGATTCCACTGTCTGGGTTTCATAGTACTTTAAAAAAAGTTTGATATACATTCTTAAACATACCAAGTGTTGATTGGTTTTGTTCGAATGTACACAAACACATACATACACACATATATAGTGTCTCCTTTTCCCATAGTAATTCTAAAATAATGGTAATTCTGGGGATTATTATTATAAAGGAGAATTAAAGGATCATAGATTTGGTGAATAACTTTAAAAGCCATCTACTCCGCCCCCCCTTAATTAATAGATGAAGGAACTGATGTCCCTGGGGGAATTTGATTCTTTATTTTTTTTTATTTCATACTTTTTGGTTCTTCACAGTCCTAGGAAAAATTGGGAGTTTAGGATTTTGTCCATGTCTAAGTTCTCCCTAAAGTAGAGAGCAGAAAAGTATATTAAGTGAACAATGCAAATCAGATGTAGGAAAGCTATTCTTTTCTCCATACAAAAGAAATGCTAAATATGTTAGGTTTTCACAAGTGCACATCAATAAAGCTACAAGCAATAATAATGACATCTAACTAATGTTATATTCTCCTGGAAGACTGAGACTTGCACATATAAATATGAAGCAGCCTGTTCGATAGGAAATTTGAATTTTACCTTAGACTCTTCACTGCCAAAATAATTTCATCAAGCTTCATGCTTTCTGAAAAGCCAGTGTATGGGTTGAGCTTATCCTGTGAGAAGTAGGTATTTTTCTTCAAAAAACATTGTTGAGAATATAGAGGGAATGCATCCTATATCTATGAAAAACCCAAGCTCTCCTGATTTCTCCAGTTCATGAGGCTTTGCAAGCATGGCTTCATCTAAGTTAGGATGGCCGTTCAGTTATTTATGCTAAGGAAAGAAAAACAAAACAGAAGTGATACAAAGTACACTCTTTTAGAATTCCTATAACTTAACAAAATCTACTATGGTGTAGATGATTAAACCCCTTAAGCACCACCACCCCCCAACCACCACCTTGATTACTTAGTTGAGATATGCATCAGAGTAAAGTTTATTACACCATTGTCTCAAGTATCTTTCTCCCAAATATTTTTACTCTCCTTCTGAACATTCTTTCCTGTCCTAAATTTAAAGGTTTATCTTTAATCTATTGAGTAGTGTTTACATTTTGTTTCAGTCACCAGAATTCCAATTTATAGTTTTCCTAAGCATGTCTTTGCTATTAATAATAAGAAAGATATTGGTGAGCCAAGTTACAGTAAGATTTAAGACCTGGGATGGATTCTTACTTCCTGGCCCTCTACAATTCCCATTTTCTTATTAAAGAGATGAAGTCTATGGACTTCAGTTCTCATAGATGAGAATGATTGCAGAACATACTTAAAAGCACAAAGGTTCAAAGACAATGAGTAGCAAAATAAAACATGCGAGAAGAACAAAATGCAAAAGCACAGAGGTCAAATTATTTACAGGATTTATCTTTTTTAAAATATTTGGTTGGCAACACTATCAGGATCAATTCCATGGATATTACTCTTTTCCATGTGTTCCACTGAAAACTTAGATGTAATCAAGATTCCAAATTGTTCATATGATTCCCTAACCATATTAATGATGATTCCACTAAGTTTAATTGTTGTTTTTAACTCAATCTATATTAATTTGTTCTAAAAAGCTTATGATACATTTTTTGATAATTTATCTGCTAATTGAGCAGTTTAAACAGTTTTTGTAAGAGCTGGAGCTGAAACAGCAAGTGTTGTAATAGTTGATATATCTGTGAGAATTCCAATAGTGAGTAATCCCACAAATCTCTTCTACTACTACTATTTTCTAATTTTCCTTGATATTGTCTCAAAGCTGCTGACCTGTACTAATTGTGATTAATCTTTTTTTTTTTTTTTTT
>JAJPUD010006245.1:25512-48961 GCA_023553655.1 Myrmecobius fasciatus | reverse complement strand
TTTTTTTGCTTTTTGCTGAGGCAATTGGCGTTAAGTGACTTGCCCAGGGTCACACAGCTAGGGAATGTTAAGTGTCTGAGACCAGATTTGAACTCAGGTCCTCCTGACTTCAGGGCTGGTGCTCTATCCACTGTGCCACCTAGCTGCCCTACCTCATCAACTTTCAATAGCATCCTATCATTGTCAAAGTGTTGTCAATTTTCTGTTTAGATCGTCATTAATCATTTTTACATTATTTTGGAAACATAAAGAATTTGTTTTGCCAAACATTTATATACATACATACATACATACATATAACAAATAGATGACTAGGCCAACTACTCATTCATCAAATTATTTAGGATATATTGACTACATATTCTCATATTGCAAACAACAAGATATTATATAATTGAATTTGTGTTGACCATTTGTTCTTATCATAGGAATTTGTCATAAAAGGAAAATATGGAGGTAAGATAATATCATCAAAACTGATTCTTCAGACCTCAGTCTGAGAGCAGACCTGGCAAAATAAAGCTTCCTTAGTTTAGACTGATATCCAGTTCTAATAGTTTTACTTTATCAGACTCAGGAATGTTCAAGTATGAAATAAACAGAATTGGGAAACTGAGTCAGAAGGATCTCACCTTGATCAAAAGCTCCCGACTGTTATCTTATTACAGACTCCTATTTGTTAAGGGTCACATTTCTCTGAGTAGCTTATGAAATTTCTCTCAAGGGGTGGATTACTGTCTTAATGATCAGGTAATCAAATTCAAAACTCAAAAATAATATATCAATTGCTGTCCCAAGAGGTTTCATCTCCAATATCAAATTATACTAACTGCAACTTAAGGCTAGATAAATTATCTCTTTTAAAAAAAGTTCATCAAAAGTTTACCAAACAAACACATAAAAAAGATTGTTTAACTTGTTTTATATGTTAAACATCCTAGTGCAAAGAACTGATCATTAAATGAACTTACAAATTTTTTTTAAAATATAATTTCCTTATTATATATGTTACTATATCTCTTAAACAGGCTCTTCTCTCCAGGCTGATGTCCTTATCTATCCTGAAAGTTTAAGAAAACTGACAAGCTTAGAATTAAAATTTGGGCAGTGACTCCAGGGAAGGAGTTAAGCGGTTTGCTGCCTAACCCCTACCATTCATAGAGTTTTGATGGGCTATGCGAATAACCAAATAGTTTTTGTTGTAATTTTTCTATTAATTTTCTAGTGGCAGTGAAACATACCTAATTCCTTAATTTACATTTACAAAATAATTTGAGATAGGATGAATACGGATAAATAGACTTTTCACCTTCTTAATAGTCGACAAATCTATTCTGTCTCCAAATTGCTGAGCTGAGTTCTTCTCAGAGATGATTTTCATTGTTTTAAATAATTTTACTTTGTTTTGTTTAGAAAGAAGGCAAGATGACTTATGTATCTACATAGATGCCCACCTTTACACATACACACACATATATTTTTTGTTGAGCCAAAACAGATTTTTGAGATTTTATATAACTTTAATTCATGAAATTTCCTAAATATCAATCAAATGTTCCAGACAAACTGAATTTCCATTTTGAATATTTTTCAATTTTACACAAATCATTGTTTCTTTGGTGAGTCAAGAGTTAAGATATAATTTTTTGTGGCTGGGCCCTGAGAAATCTGATTCTAGATAATTCAAAAGCAGGCTGATTTTTTGACAGTTTTTAAGTTAGTTGTGAATTGCTTTTCTGTTTTCCTAAATTTAGTGCAAATAGATTACAATTTATAAATTCTTATAATAGGTTTTGATTAAAGTTCCCTTAAAATCACTTTTATTATCATATCTCAAATAACAAATTATATTACATTATGCATATTTTCTTTCTCTCCCTCTTATCCCTTCTTTGGGTCAGGGAAGGAGGAGAAAGAAAAAGACTATACACACTATCTTCCTAGGTGAGACCTAGTTGAATTTGCTTAATGTAATTTACATACCCCAAAAATTATTTATCTCAATATTAGCTTTGCATATTGGTCACATCTAAAAACCCATAGAGTTATCAAAATATGAAGCATTTTTAACAATCATATGTCATTTGTTTTTTGTTAAGCAACAATCAATATTAGTTGTCTTTACATATCAGAAAATTGGGCAGATATAAACTAATTTGCCATAGATTACATAGTTAGTCCTTTTCTGCAATTGAAATAAAGAATGGTGAATTTACCAAAAAAAAAAGAAAGAGGTTGAGTGTCTTACACACTCCATGCTGCCATGCTGGGTGCTTCCAGGGGCACCCAGATTCTTCTCAAACAGCTGGGGAGACAGGATTCTGAGAATGGTGGAGTTTGACCACCACCCCATCTGCATTCCTCCAAGTTTGCTTGGGCATGAATTTTTTGCAAGGCTTTGAGTCTTACTTCTATAAGGCTTTTTCTACAATACTTTAACATATGAGAGAAGTTAAGAAATAATGATAAAGATGACAACAATCCCATCAGCAATCCTTCCAGAATCTCACTCCTCCCACCTGGAATGGGAGATTACTCCAGACAAGATAAGATTCAAAGAAAAGTTAGTAAAAACTGCTTTTTTCCTAATTGTTGTTTTTGACTAATTTCCAAATTCCATAATCAATTTTCTCAAATTTTTTAGACTTCGCTAAAGCATTTTGCTCATGAAACTTTTGGGAATCTGTAAGATATTATTTTAATTTTATTTTCTAATCACTTTTTCTGTGCATTTTTTCAGCCTTTGGCCAGAGGCTTTAAATTCACAGAAAAAAGAGTAGGCCCTTTTTCAGGAAATTTTTCAGTGTATAGACTATAGTACAAAGGTTTTTTTCTGTCTAGTTGCCTATGACTCTTTCCAGGCAACAAAATCTAGCTTACACACATGATATGTATGACATGGACATTCTTTGCAGAAACAAATGTAGACACAAACAAAAATGACATGGAGGAGAATTGTTTGAACTTTGTGTAATGCTATAAACTTGAAAAAAAAATCTTATCCAGTTATCATCACTTGCACAAGCATCAACCATTCTTTTACACACATACACACACAAAAAAAATTACTGTTAAAGACATCTTTTTTTAACCAGCAGGAAATTCAGGACTTGGGCTGTTTCAAAAAACAGTAAATTTGCTATTTGAAAAATATTAAGAAGATCTTTAGTATACAGTGTAGTAACAATTGCATATAACTCCTGCTGTGTATTTAGTAGTAGTGTTCAAAAACAAGGGTAGGGACACAGAGATCTTGAATGAGGTTTTCATTGCCATTTTTTATGCTAAGAAAGGTTTTTATAGAAAAAGAGTCAAAGATCTTCTTAAGTAAGCAAAAAAGGTTTGGTTTTGCTGGGTCATCTAAAGTTTAGAGCTTTTTTAAAGTCTTGCTTTTCAAACCCATCTTTCCAGGAGATTTAAGGCATACACATACACATATAAAGAAGGTGACTTTTGTTAATCAGTCGTGGAAACGTTCATTGACACCAAGTCATGAACTGCAAAATTGGCAGCTAAAAAATATTATCAATTGGACTTTAATACCTAGTCAGGAGAACTTGCCAATCATTATCAGAAGCTAATAATGATCTTTAAAGTGTGGCTGATGAACTATATATGGGATGTCTCTGGTTAACTGCAAAAGTCTTGAAAGCTTTTTGAATCAAATATCACAACCATCTGAGAGCAAGCAAAAAAGCCCTTCTGAGACCGATTTGCCAAATACACTCATTTTGTCCAAGTAACAAGAATTTATTCCTCCTCCTACTGCTTACAATTGATTTCAGCTTCCCTGGTAAAATTTCTTTTAGAATTTGGATTAGGATATCCTTGTAAAATTTGAAATATTTTTGTCAATTCATGTGCTCCCATTTTCATATACAGTTTTATCTACTTAATATCCTTCACTAATTCCTGATAATCATTTAGAGTAACCAAATTATCCCCTCCAATTTCCATTTTAGAATTAGCCTAAAATCAGTGACAGATTGCATCCAGAATACCTCCTTTCCTGTGCTCCCAAAAACCTTCACCACCCCAAATCTTTTATTTTTTATATACATTTTTTTAAATTTTATTTTTGTGCTTTTCCTATTTTTTGTAAGGTATTATTAATACTGTGCTATTTTTCTCCCCCATATCAAAATAACTTTAAACCTTGGCAATACTTGTAAACTGCATCCTAAAATAAGACCTAGCATATCAGAAGGAAGTGGACTTGAGTGGGTCTCTAGTGTGAAGGAAATATATTCCATGTTCATGATTAAAGTATCTACAAGAATTTGGAAAAAAAATTAATAGCAAGTTTTTCTGATTTTTAAGCAGTCCCTTGAAATGTGGAAGTAAGGCATTTTGATTTTCCCCCAGCTAATGCCCCCATAAGTTGGCATTAGCATTTTTGAAAGGCAGGCTGTTCCAATGAAGTTTTAAATTCCCTTCCTTTACTGATTAAAACAAAAACAAAAAAAACCTGGCTAGTGTCTTTTAATTTAAATTGGATTATTTAGATCAGAAGCTGGAAGGACTATTTGTATTTTGAAAGGAATATCCCTTTCCCTTTAGCTCTCTTAAAGTTTTTCATGAATTGGTCCCCTATATATAAGAATTTGATTTTTCTTCAGATCTGTGTCTATGAGAGAAATCTGAACAAGAAGCCTGGGGGGGGGGGAGAAGGTGCTAATTCTTTCCCTCTTCCAGCATTCAAACGTCAAAGCCCTCCAGTCTTCCTTCAGAGTACTGATAAAAGAATTGACTTAAAAGATTTAAGGGAACTGTCTGAAGGTTGGAGAAATATACCAAAATAGAGAATACAGAAAATGGAAGATCTCCCAATCCTTTTCCTTTTAATTAATTAATACTTTCAGATACTATTCTCAGTCCCTGCTATCTGATTGATTTTGTTTTATTCCAAATTCAACATGTATATTATATTGATATTAGCTGAACAATAACCTATCTTATAAATTTTATCTTATTATATATATTTATGTATATATATATACCTATATGATATATGATATCTTATATATTTATCTGATATTTGATATCAGCCTGGTGATAAATTATTTTTAATGCTAAATTATTTCCAGTGATAAAGTACCTGTTGGTGATCACTGTTTTTCCCACTTTATCCTCACTTTTTATTATTTAATTCCCCGCTTACCTGAATTGTGCATGCACATGCTTTTTCTAAGAGGGTACCTTTCCACGAAGCTCTGTCCACTTGTGAAGTTCCACTTATGTAAGGTTCCGTCTTTGGTTTGGCTGCCACTATTGGAGTCCAGCTCCTGTAGTGAATTGAAGGGTATGATAGTCAGGAGACCAGGTGGAGAGAGTCTCAGTTTCGGACTCTTCAAAGTTTATTGATCAGAGAGACAAATATATATACCTCAAATGCTCTTAGGTTTGATGCAAAGTACACTCTTTTAAAATTCCTACAGGTCAACAAAATCTACTATGATGTAAATGATTAAACCCGTTAAGCCCCCTCTCCCCCCTTGGTTACTTAGAGATGTAAATAGTTGAGATACCTATTAGAGAAAAGTTTATTTTATCATTGTCTCAGGTATCTTTCTCCCAAATATCTTTAGTTTCCTTGTGGACATTCTTCTCTGTCCTAAATTTAAAAGTGTATCTTTAATCTATTGAGTAGTGATTACATTTTGTTTCAGTCACTAGAATTCTAATTTATAGTTTAATTTATAGTTTTACTAAGCATTTGTCTGCTATTAATAATAAGAAAGATATCGGTGAGCCAAGTTATGGTAAAATCCAAACCTGGGATGGATTCTTACCTCCTGGCCCTCTAGACTCTAGCAGTCTTTGCTGGAGCTGGGGTTCTTTCTCTTTCCTCTATTCAGGGAGAGGTTTATGTAATGCTAATAATCTGCTGACAGAAAAAAGTTCTAAAGATACTCTTTAGACATTTTTTGAAGATCTACTTGATTCATCAGTTCTTCCTCAGTGACCAATAAGGACGTTGCTTTGAGATCTCAAATTGAAAGCTTTCCAGAGCCGAGAGCTATATGTCTGTAAGTTTTCATTAAAGCTCCAACACATACCCCCAGTGATGTCCCTTTTAGAGGAGATTGTGGGTGAGGAGAGACCAAGAATGAACATGTGTTTAAAAGATCATGAAGCAAGCAGTTTGATACCCATAAGCATGCAAGCATGCTTCTGTTATAGTCCTTTGGACACATGATGATGATGGGATCTTTGGCATACATTTGCCTTTATCAAGAGACCAGGTCTCCTGGATCTCTGTCCCTGTTATTGGTTTTTAGGTTCATTAGGAGACTTGAGTGGGTAGGTGGGGGACTTTCAGGGTAATCAGTCAGCAGGTTTAGCATAATCAATTTCTCCTCCCCTTATCAGACATAAGGACAAACAACTAAATTGGCATTGTAATTAGGAAAGTTTGCTAACCTTAAATACCAAGATTGGATATATTTGTTGATAGTTTGCTAGACTTATATTCCTGAACATATCTGACCAAGTGAGTTGCTTGGTTAATGAAGTGAATTGTGAAAGCTATCTCACAGGATGGAAACAGTGTTCTAAAGGCTGAGTGAAGATCAGCTCGGCCCCAGGGCCAAGTTTTCTTTCTGCAGAAATCATATGGTTTACAAGGAGGGTAAGACTAAGTTGGGGCCACCTTGGCACTGACACTTCCATATAAGATAATTTAGAGGTCACTAAATATATGATAAAAAAATTATTAGATCTATATAGTCCAATCAGTTGAGCTGAATAAGTTGTGTTATTTGAATATAAAAGAATACTACTGTTCTATTAAAAACAAATGATGAGTAGGCTGATTTCAGAAAAACTTGGAAAGGCTTACACGAATTACACTTCACTGAGTGAAGTGAGTAGAAACAGGAGAATCTTGTACATAGTAACAGCAACATTGTTTGATGATCAATTATAATAGATGTAGCTCTTCTAAATAATACAGTAATTCAAGACAATTCCAGTGGACTTGGGATGGAAAATGCTATCCACATTTGGAAGGAAAACTATGGAGACTGGATTTAGGCATACTGTTTTCATTTTTTTTTTCTTTTGACTTCCTTTTTTTCCTGCTTTTTCTTTCATAACATGACTAATATGGAAATGTTTGAAATTATTTATCAGCTTGCTTACTTTCTTTTTCTTTTTTAAAGCTTTTTATTTGCATAACATATGTATGGGTAGTTCTTCAACATTGATCTTTACAAAGCCTTCCATTACAAATTTTCCTCCCCTCTCCTCCCCTCCCCTAGATGGCAGGAAGTCCACTACATGTTAATTATAATAAAATACTTGACAAGTTGAATATATGTATACATGTTTCCATACTTATCTTGCCATGCAAGAACAATTGTATCTACATAAAGACAAAATATCTGAGAAGGGAAACCCAATGCAAGCAAACATTGATAGAGACCTTGAAAATGTTACATTGTGGTCCATATCTCATGTCCCTCTCTCTGGGTGTATATGGCTTTCTTCACTGAAAAATTGGAACTGGTTTGAGACATTTCATTGTTGCAGAGAGCCATGTCCATCAGAATTGATCATCATATAGTCTTGTTGTTGCCGTGTATAATGATCTCCTGGTTCTGCTCATTTGGCTCAGCATCAGTTCATGCAAGTCTCTCCAAGCCTCTCTGCAATCATCCCGCTGGTCATTTCTTGCAGAACAATAATATTCCATAACATTCATATACCATAATTTATTCAGCCACTCTCCAATTGATGGACATCCATTCAGTTTCCAGTTTCTAGCCACTACAGAAAGGGCTGCCACAAACATTCTTGCACATGTGGGACCCTTTCCCTCCTCTAAGATCTCTTTGGGATATAAGCCCAATAGAAACACTGCTGGGCCAAAGGGTATGCACAGTTTGATACCTTTTTGAGCAGAGTTCCAAATTGCTCTCCAGAATGGTTGGATCTGTTCACAGTTCCACCAACAATGTATTAGTGTCCCAGCTTTCCCACATCCCCTCCAACATTCATCATTATCTTTTCCTGTCATTTTAGCCAATCTTACAGGTGTGTGGTGGTACCTCAGTTGTCTTAATTTGCATTTCTCTGATCAATACTGATTTGGAGCACCTTTTCATATGACTAGAAATGGTTTTAATTTCATCATCTGAAAATTGTTCATATCCTTTGACCATTTATCGATTGGAGAGTGGCTTAAATTCTTATAAATACGAGACAATTCTCTATATATTTTAGAAATGAGGTCTTTATCAGAACCCTTAAATGTAAAGATGATTTCCCAATTTATTGCTTCCCTCCTAATCTTGTCTGCATTAGTTTTGTTTGTACAGAAACTTTTTTAACTTAATATTATCTATCTGGTGTTCAATTAAGAGTTCCAGTTCGTCTTTGGAAACAAATTTATTCCTTCTTTACAGGTCTGAGAGGTAAACTATCCTATGTTCCTCTAATTTGCTTACAATATCACTCTATATCTAGATCATTAACCCATTTAGATCTTATCCTGGTATGTGGTGTTAGGTGGGTCAAGCCCTAATTTCTTCCACACTAGTTTCCAATTTTCCCAGCAGTTTTTGCCAAATAGTGAGTATTTATCCCCAAAGCTGGGGTCTTTGGGTTTATCAAACACTAAATTGCTAAAGTTATTGCCTAGATTGTCCCTAGATCCTGTCCTATGCCACTGATCGACTGCTCTATTTCCCAGCCAGTACCAAATGATTTTGATGACTGTTGCCTTATAATACAGTTTTAGATCTGGTACAGCAAGGCCACCTTCATCGGCCTTTTTTTTTCATCAATTCCCTTGAAATTCTTGACCTTTTGTTCTTCCAAATGAATTTTGCTACTATTTTTTTCTAGATCTGTAAAATAATTTCTTGGGAGTTTCATTGGTATTGCACTAGCTTGCTGGTAAGAGAGGGAGGGAGAAAAAAATTTGAACACAAAATATTGCAAAAATGAATGTTGAAAACTATCTTTACATGTAATTGGGAAGAAATAAAGTACTATTAAATGGGGGGAGGGGAGATAGAGAAAATTGTATATATCCAGTGTGTATTAGAGATTCTTTCATGGTTCTTTCCTCCAGCTAGATGAAGGAGAGAATTGATGTCAGGTGTCAGGCAGCCTGTAAATAGGCAGACTTATATTCAAATAGATCATTATTTCAGAAGCCAAATAAATGTTTTTTCCCCCAATAGTATTCTATTTTTCCAAATACACATAAAGATAGTTTCCAATATTTGTTTTTATAAAACTTGGTGTTCTAAATTTTTCTCTCTCCTTCCCTTTCTTCTCCCCTCCCCAAGATATGAAGCAATCTGATATATGTTAAATATGTACTTCCTTTTAAATATATTTTCATATTTGTCATGTTGTGCAAGAAAATCCAACCAAAAGTAAAAAGAAACAAACAAAAAAGTGAAACTACTATGCTTCGATCTATAATTCAGTTTCTATAGTTCTTTCTCTGGATGTGACTGGTATTTTCCATTCTAAGTCTAACGGAATTATTTTGAATCATCACATTGTTGAGAAGAACCAAGTTCATCACATAATCTTGTTACTGTGTATAATGTTCTCTTGGTTCTGATCACTTTACTCGGCATCAGTTCATGTAAGTCTTTCAAAGCTTTTTTGAAATCAGATTGCTCATCATTTCTAATGTTCTATTATTTTCTTATACTATCACTTATTCAGCCATTCTCCAACTGATGGGCATCCACTCAATTTCCAGTTCCTTACTACTTCAAAAAGATCCCTGAAGCCAAATAACATTAACAAACATCTATTAAGTTCCAGGTACTGGGGTAAGGACTAGAGATATAAATAAGAGCAAAAGCTAATCTCTGAAATGAGAAAGGAGAGAATCTCAGGCATGGAAAACAGTGAGTGAAGACCCTCAGAATTTAGAAATGGGAGTTCTATGTGAGGAACCGCAAGGAGACCATTATCATTGGATATAGAGTATGAAGAATAAAGTGTAAAAAGACTTGGAGAGGTAGGAGAAAAGCAGGTTGTGAAGATCTTTAAAAACCAAAGAATGGTATTTTTATCCTGAAGGTAAATAGAAATTCCACTGTGGTTTCATGAAAGATAGGATTTGTTCTGTGTTTTAGGAGTATCACCTTGATGGCTAAGTGTAGAATGGAGTGAAGTGGTTAGAGACAAGAAGCAGGGATACTAACCACTATTAGTTACAGCATGAAGTGATGAGAACCTGTGAACCTAAGGGTGGTGGCAGTATCAGAGGAGCCAGTGAAGTTTATTGATTGGAGATGTGACATGGTCAGTGAATGTATGCTTTAAGAAAATTACTCTGATAGCTCAATGGAGAATAAGCTGTAGTGGGGAGATACTTTTGAGGCAGAGAAACTACCCAACAACCTATTGCAATAGTTTAGGTGTGACTTGAGGATCTGCAATTTTGCCAAATAATTCAGTATCAGAAAATGACATGATTTTATTAATGGAAATAACAATGAAGAAGATGCATTTTGATATGCTTTGTTTCTGTGCTTTAAGTACCTTGAATTTGCAGCTGATACCTCCTGTTTTCTCCATTAAAATTGGAGCTCCTTGAGAATGAGGTCTGTCTTCCTTTACTATTTTGTGCCTAGCATTTACATAAAATGTATTTAATGAATGGTTTTTTTAAATTAATTAAAGGGCTCTAGAATCTTGGATATTGAAATACCATTTTTTTTACATAAACTGTTAAATTCTCATTTTCCTTTTGAAAATGGAAGTAAAACAAACTCACTCTGCTTTGCTAAACCAATATATTCTCAACCCCTCAGTTATCCATGCAGATTTTGATATGAATGGATAACAAGCTGATCTTTGATTCGCTTTGTATAGTATTCCTTCTTCTGGGAAGTTCCCATTATTCTTTGACTGGATAATTAGATGTTAGAAGAACCCTCCAGGGTTTCATCATTACAGGTGCTGTGAGGTAGAGATTCTCTAGAGTTTAAGATCTGTCCTCCCTGGCTGAAGTTAGTGATTCTCTCTCTTTTAAAAAAAAAATTTTCCAATTTGACTCTTAGGGTCCCCATGATGTTCCTCTTTCTATATGAATGAAGTGAATTGTGAAGCTGTCTCACAAAATGGAGACAGTGCTCCAAAACAGAACAGAGGCTGGTGGTATCTCAGACCTAAGTTTTGTTTCTCCAGAAATCATGTGATTTACACAAAATGAGATCATTTAACCCATTTTTATGAAACCAATTCATTGCTATCTCAGTATTAAAATTTCCATATAAGGTAATTTAGTAATCCTAAAGATGTATTTGGATTAAAAATTTTTCCTCATTTATGACTTAGAATGTGAAGCTATTTGTCCTGAATAATCAGGACAGAGGTCCTATAGAGAGTGTTATTAGAGACTTGTATATAATCTGCTTGCTTTCTGTACCCTGCCTCTCATCACTGCCAGACCGCCCTGGTGGTGGTGAGATGCCCAACATTTGTGAGACTTGCCCAAATAAAACTCTTCTATTTTTCTGCCTTGAGAGCTTTCAGATTTATTTGAATTAGTGCTCTTTTGGCCCACACAGATTTGGTGCATGTTCCAGGAAACCCCTTTTCCTGGATTGGGGACTTTCTGTGGGAACTGAGATTCAGCACGCACACAGGCTTTTTCTGAGGGATCCTTGCTTCTCTCTTTTTTTAAAAAATTTTATTTTATTAATACTTTTTATTTGCAAAACATATGTATGGGTAATTCCTAAACATTAACCCTTACAAAGCTTTCTGTTACAAATTTTCCCCCCTACTCCCCACCCCTCCCCTAGATGGCAGGATATCCACTACATGATAATTATGTTAGAATACTTAAATCGAATATATGTATAGTTATTGCCACACATCATTTTTTGTGCAGGAGAAATCGTATCTACAAGAAAGAATAATCGGATAAAGGAAATACAATGCAAGAAAACCTCAATAGAGAACATGAAAATGTTATGTTGTGGTCCACGTTTCACATCCCTCTCTCTGGGTGTATATGGCTCTCTTCACTGAACAATTGGAACTGGTTTGAAGCATTTCATTGTTGAAGAGAGTCATGTCCCTTAGAACTGATCCTCATATAGTCTTGTTGTTGCCATGAATAATGATCTCCTGGTTCTGCTCACTTCACTGAGCATCAGTTCATGCAAGTCTCTCCAGGCCTCTCTGAAATCGTCCTGCTGTTCGTTTCTTAGAGTGCAATAATATTCCATAACATTCATATACCATAATTTATTCAGCCACTCTCCAATTGATGGGCATCTATTCAGTTTCCAGTTTCTAGCCACCACAAAAAGAGCTGCCACAAACATTCTTGCACATGTGGGGCCCTTTCCTTCCTTTAAGATCTCTTTGGGATATAAGCCCAATAGAAATGCTGCTGGGTCAAAGGGTATGCATAGTTTGATAACTTTCTGAGCATAGCTCCAAATTGCTGTCCACAATGGTTGGATCCGTTCACAGCTCCACCAACAATGCATCAGTGTCCCAGTCTTCCGACATCACCTCCAACATTCATCGTTATCTTTTCCTGTCATTTTAGCCAATCTGACAGGGGTGTAGTGGTACCTCAGAGTTGTCTTAATTTGCATTTCTCTGATCAATAGTGATTTGAGCACCTTTTCATATGACTAGAGATGGTTTTAATTTCATCATCTGAAAATTGTCTGTTCATATCCTTTGACCATTTATCAATTGGAGAATGGCTTGAATTCTTATAAATATGAGACAATTCTCTATATATCTTAGAGATGAGACCTTTATCAGAACCCTTAAATGTAAAGATGATTTCCCAATTTGATGCTTCCCTCCTAATCTTGTCTGCATTAGTTTTGTTTGTACAGAAACTTTTTAACTTAATATAATCAAAATTATCTATCTGGTGTTCAATTAAGAGTTCCAGATCTTCCCTGGACATAAATTTATTCCATCTCCATAGGTCTGAGAGGTAAACTATTCTATGTTCCTCTAATTTGCTTATAGTATCACTCTTTATATCTAGATCATGAACCCATTTAGATCTTATCTTGGTGTGTGGTGTTAGGTGTGGGTCCAGTGTTAATTTCTTCCACACAAGTTTCCAATTTTCCCAGCAGTTTTTGCCGAATAGTGAGTACTTAGGGATCTTTGCTTCTCATGGCGGGTTCCACCCAGATTGGGAAAGAGCCTATGCAGAAGGACTCAGAGGAAAAATAGAGGTTTAGATAGTATAATAATGACACAAGGTTCATAAGGTGAACAAGTGAAAGTCTGACCTGTTGCTGGGGAGAGTCATGTAAATTAGATGCATATAACTCAGGCAAGTACAGTAGGTCTGTGGATTCATTGGCTAGTTCTTTATTGAACTTGTGAAGTATGGTGACCATTCCCACCATTGTGATGGGCAGGCAACCTCGGCAGAAGGACACTGGTGGGAAAGCTCCTAGGGGGATGGCCAGGGAGGAGATGGCAATCCTCCTTATTTGGCTCAGTTAAGTTGTGTTCCGAACTTGGAAGGTACAGTGACGACCATTGAAGTTACAGGAAAAGAGCAATCTAAGTCGGTTCAGTTGGAGCTCAGAATGAGTTACCTATAGATAGTCCATTAGGCAATCAATTACAGAGTTGGGAATTACCAAAATTTAAGGTTAAGAAAATTAGTTGGATGCTCCCAGGACTAATTTTGTATATGAAAATAGATTTCTGTGTGTGTACATCTGTTTTGCATTCTGTGTTCTGTTAAAAGTTAGCAAGCTTTTGAGAAGTAAGAATTCAACCTCTGTGTTGCTGGTTTGGAAAATATCAAGCTGAATTGCTGGAACTGGAATTCACCCAGAATAGTAATTCTTTCAGAGTGGCTCACAATGTATTGCTCTTTGATCATGGTAAGTATTTTGGGGGCTGATTTTGGATTTCTCCAGATTAAAATAGTACAAGGAAAGATAATCTTTTTCTCTTTCTCTCCCTCTATTTCTGGCTGATTGCCTTAGCTTTATATAAGAGGGGGAAAGAAAAGGAAAACATATATTCAATATATTATAATAGTAACAAATATTAAGCATGTAGGAATGAGTAGAGCATAGATTGAAAGGGATTAGAGAGTTTGGGAATTTTTGAGAAAACAGGAAGAGCAGTGTGCTATCACTTTAAAAACTCATGTTAAGCAAGGAGCCTGTAACTTTGTTATCAGAACACAGACTTGTGGAATCATGCCAGGAAGAATCTTAAGGTCAAAACCCATATGAAGCAAGAATTGACACTTAACTCTTTCCTGGCTTACAAAAGAGAAGTTTGTGAGAATTGGGAAAAAACAAATATCTAGGTAGATTTTAGGGAATCTCACAAACTAAACTAAAGGCTAGTTTTCAAATAACAAAATTGGTTGTGTATTAAAATTGGAAACTTAATTAGATATGTACCTGAATTGATTTAGTAATGAACGGGTTCTTTCTGAGATTATAGAACTCAGATTTGATTTGTTATCTAGTACCTTGAATGTTATTGGAATATAAAATGAAAAACTAACAGGTAGGGGGAAATGGGTTGTTATTATTAGCCTTGTTAACTCAGTAAATGTAATTCAGAAAATTGGGCATTTCCACCTTTGCTTGTGAATTATTGTTAATTACTGTGGATGTGAAACAAGAGAGAAAGGCATGGTAACGTTACCAAAACAAAATGTTAAAATATCGAAATGGGAAAGCTCCTAAAGGGAATAATGGCGATTTTCAATGTGCTACTTCATTAGTGAGATTCATATATCCAGATTTCAAAATAATTCACTATATGGATATTTTATATAGTAATAAATGTAAACAATTTCAATTTCTTAAAACATGATTTAGAGCAAGCCCTATATTCATGAGGTTTGGTAATTAATCCAGAAGAAAAAAAATTCAGACAAGCCTATTTTTTCCAATATATATTTTAGCTATCTGATGGATTTTCCAAAAATTCAACTCCAGAAACTTTAGATAAGAACAGATTCATTACAAAATCTTGTATTTTGTATCTTGTACAAAATCAAAAAATTTTAGGTGATGTTAATTGACTTTGACCCATGTTACACATACTCAGAAGACCTTTCATTAAAACTCTCCTAGAACTCTTGTCTTCAGAGGCAAAACATATGAACTTTGGAATCAGTCTGCTGGAGAAGAAACCTTTGATATAATAGCTTAGGAAACAGGTCTTGTAAAACCTAGAAGAAAAAGATTTATTGGCTCTAGTTGTAGGAATTATAGCCTTACTTTCTATGTATGTAGTTGCCTTACAAACATGTACAAATGGCTCAGTTTGCTAGTAATTTAGCTCAGACCATGTCTGAGCCTCTTCATCATCAAATTAAAGTAGATGCTATGATGCGACAAGAATTGGATGTTTTACAAAAAATAAGTAATAGCAATAGGTAGGCATATACAACAATTAGAAAGTCACTTCAATTTGAAATGTGATTATTGTTTTCATTTTATCTCGGTAACTCTTTACATATATTCAAACTGTACCAATTTAACTACTGAGCAAATATTGAACAAACTACAGGGTATTTGGCATTCTGATAATACTACTTTGGAAATTAATTAATTGTCTAGAACGAAATAGCTGATTCTCACATTGATGGTATTGACCTCAAGATATTACAAACAAATTGTTAAATTGAGTAAATCAACTTAATCCTTTTGAAAATGTATTAAACTTGAGACTGCACTTTTCTACCTTGGATATGTTTTGTTACATTGACATGTTTCCTCCTTCCCTGTTTTCTAAGACATGCTTGCCATACCTTAGGTGAGCTTCAAGCATCCCTTCTTTATTTCAAGTTAGCACAGAAAAAGGGGAGAGGTTGAGGGCCAGCTCCAAGGAGTCAAAGGATTCAGGCCAGATCAGGTTTTTCCTGTACCTTGTCCTCTGTCCCCTGGCTATTAGAACTCAGGATGTTGGCTTACCACTCCTTTGTTTTGTTTCTTGGGAAAAGGATATCCCTGGAGATTTCGAGGAAGGGAGGAAACTGGGTGATTTCATAGCTAATATTCTCATGAGAAAAGACTAATGCTCCCAGAAGAAATATTGATTATTGCCTTAGTAGAAGACATAACCAAAGACATCAGAAAATTAGTACATGTTCTGATTCAAACTTGGACCTCACTTTTTAATACTTCATACTGGTCTTGGTTTGGCAAGCCTGGTGGAGACAGGCTTTATGGTTTCTCCAAATAACGCTATCCTCCTTCCTGTATGTCTCCTATATATGATGCAACTTATTAACAATATGATTCAGAAAACTCTGTCCAAAATGATTTAAGATAGAAGATACAATCATGGGATCAGCAGGATTGATGGTGCTGAAGAGACAAGGGTGGGAACCAGTAGCCTGGGAGGATAGGTCAGACCTTGAAGATGATGAAGTCGATTAGGAAATTGAAGAAATGTGTAAACTTCGCATGAAAAGCTTTAAACTGATAAAAGAGGGGGAAATTGAAGTGAATTGTGAGGCTGTCTTACAAAATGGAGATAGTGCTCCAAAACTGAGAAGAGGCTGGTTGTATCTCAGGCCTAATTTTTGTTTCTCCAGAAATCATGTGATTTACAAAAAATGAAATCATATAACCCATTTTTATGAAACCAAGTTATTGCCAACTCAGTATTATAATTCCCATATAAGGTAATTTAGTAATATTAAAGATGTGGTTGGATTAAAAGCTTTTTATCATTTATGACTTAGAATGTAAGGCTAATTGTCCTGAATAACCAGAACAGAGGTCAGCCTATGGAGTGTGTTACCCAAAACTTGTATATTATCTCCCCTCTCATTATTGCCAGACTGCTCTGGTGGTAGGGAGGCACTCAACTCTGGGGAAACTTGCCAAAATAAAGCTCTTCTATTTTTCTACTTTGACATACCTCAGATTTATTTAAGTTGGTTGTCTTTATATTATATTATACAGAAAAGATAAATTTGTATTTGGGGGCAGGGCCAACATTGAAAAAATTTTAGGAATTTCTCACAGGTTCCTCCACTAACCCACCCCACCCACATTTTTTTAGATATTCCAAAGGATTTTGAAAGTTTTAGCTTAAGCAAATAATAAAGTATTAAAGGGGAAGGTGCAAGAGACTGAGAGCTTAGTTCACATATCTTCTTAAAGTGGGGGTGGGAGTGATTTTAATTAAAGGGAAACCTCATTAATAATTAGAACCAAATTATTTCTATAGTGCTGTAATGGTTTTTGATGTATTCTACAAAAGACTGAGCTGCTTCCAATGGGATTGGAGAGCAAGGAAAATATAAGGAGTTCTCTGTCACTGGCGGACTTCCAACAAATAGAGGGTTAGAATAAAATTTGGGATGATTGTTAACTTTATAATTCTGTTTCTGTGACAAAGTGATTTCAATTTCCCTTTCTGTGCCTCTCCCCATTTTAAAATAGTAAATAACTTAAGAGGGTATTGCATTCTTTCAACTTTACTATTTAAAGACATAGTAATTTCTGTATTGTGGACAAGTTAACATTTAGTGAAAATTTATATACATCTTAAGTGAGTGTTTTAAATTCAATCTGAGAATTTTTCATTCTTATTGCAGATTGAAAGAGGTGATATAGTGCAATTGAGTGCTAGATTTGGACTCAAGAAGACCTATATTCAAATCCAAATCCTTTGACACTTAAAGATGGACTTAAACTCTTGGTGCTTCCGGCAACTACCTAAGGTTAACTCATAGATTGGTTATGGTCTTCCTTGGTATATATTCACACACTAGGAATTCTATAGTGGAGGAATTATAAATCTCTTGTAACATAGTTGATAAGGTTGAGTCAAAATAATTTCCTCCTATATCATGAATTTCTTGCTCAAGGGTGTAAAAAATCTTCTAAAGAGTCATGCTTAACAGAATTTAGTATAGCCACAAAATGTTTTCTTCTGTTGTATGTTTAGAGAATCTTTGTACTGAAAATAAAGATGTAATAGTCCTTAAAAAGTCAGTGACTAATAATATTAAAATCAGGTTTTGAAAACTGACTTTTCTTTGAAATCCAAGGTTTGCATACATACTTGAAAAATATGTCTTCCTTCTTTGGCCTTTTCTAGACTTAAGTAGACCAGAAAGGATTTTACTCAAGTGATAAACATAAAAATGAAAACTATTGATTTTCTGACAAGTTGTGACAACTATATTAGAAGATGTGAATAGCCTATCTTGGTATAAGGGTAAAACCACTCATATAATATGGAATTCCTCTTTGAGACATTTTGTCAATACCCCACATATTATTACAGTTACTAGTGGCTACAAAGTTGTGCTTTATTTCATGAAGTTCTTAAAAATGGTATTTTACATATTTATCATGCTGATAAAATGCATATGTAAAGATAATGATTTATCTTTATTATTTACCAAAAATGAGATACTTCTCTGGACTCAAATATGGAGAAAAAAATTATTAAATCATAAAGATTTTCACAGTGGCAATTTCACAATGAATGGTAATTTAGCACAATTTATCCATCAAAGTTTATCCAGTTCCATGAGAATTTATATTCTCTATAATAGAAAGTTGTTTTTAGGGGCAGCTGGATGGCATAGTGGAGAGAGCACTGGCCCTGGAGTTAGGAGGACCTGAGTTCATATTCTGGTCTCAGACACTAATCTCTTCCTTGCTGTGTGACCATGAGCAATTCATTTAACCCCAGTTGTTAAAAATAAACAAAAACAAGTTGATTTTTAAAAAATTAACTCTCAAAGTGGAAGACAATACTACGTCCTAATGAAGAAAAAGCAAAGCAAATGGCAATGAAAAGGCTTTAGACTTAAAGATTTAAAAAGCTAGCAAATGAACATTTTGGGTATATTCACAGTTTTATTATTGAATATAATCTACTCAGTTTTCTCTTGAACTACATCTGTATCTCAATTAAAATAATATAAAAGTTATCTGAAAAACTTTAAATTGAAATTTTATTAATTAGCTTATCATGGATTAGAAAAGTAATCAATTTAAAGGAAATCTGTAATAAATTATTTACAAAATATAAAATTTTTATTTATTACAAATATATCACTCTGATATTTATCCATTCTATTTAAAAAGGAGATTATTCTTTTGAAGAATCTACCATTAACTTTAATTACTATTCTATTGTAGTCAAATGAGGTTTCAGTTTTTTAGTTAGTTTTGGTTCTTTTTAAAATGCATTGACAAAAAATTGCTCATATAGAATTGAGGTTTTAAAAAGGAAAATAAAAACCTGATTGCAAAAAGACATCCATGGAGAAATCATGCTACTGACACAAAGATTTAATATTTCTCTATTTTGATAATTAATGGGGAACAACGGGAATTAAGAATATAATACATGAGATTTGAGGTCTCTGAACAATAGGAAAAATATGCCTTTTTTCTGGAAAGGAGATACAAATATAAGCATTTTTAAAGCATCAGCTATATTCTAAATTCTGTTTGGTACTGAGGATAAAAAGAAAAAAAACAGATTAGAAAAAAGAAATAAAATATCAATATATAATACATTTTTGCTTCCTGACTTTATGGATATTTTAAAGAATAAATAATTAAATAAAAACAGCACTTTTCCCTCTGAGAAACACAAATTAAATATTTTTTTAAAAATCATGGAATGAACCAGTGCTAGATGGAAGAGTTTGCTATTATGTATGAAGCAGGAATAACCTGACCACTAGTATCAAATTTATCTTGGGGTTTATTGTGTTCACCAGCAAGAGAGCAGACCTGCATA
This sequence comes from Myrmecobius fasciatus, assembly GCA_023553655.1. NCBI lineage: Eukaryota > Metazoa > Chordata > Mammalia > Dasyuromorphia > Myrmecobiidae > Myrmecobius > Myrmecobius fasciatus. Next base: position 29,227 of record JAJPUD010006245.1, on the reverse strand, counting down.
GGCATTCTACACTTTATTGGGAACAAAGGAACAAAACTTTTATATGCTTAAACCAGAAAGGATGGGGGAAACTTCAGGCAAAAAGAAATAGTAGAAGGGGGAATTTTGGGAAGGAAAGAGTCAATTGATTAGATAAAATACTAAGACTTTAAAGACAAAGCAGATTCCTGAAATCTGGTAACCTTTGAATTCTCCCAAAACAGATGTTTATCACACAAGATATTCTTGTGGAGGGATCATTGGGATGTGGATCTTAGCAAGAACCTTTAATTGGTTCTTAATGCTAAATAAGATGGAGGTAGTTTATCTCAATTTATGATCCATAATATCATTTTAAATCAGAATTCAAACTACAGACTTTCCAACTAAGAGCCTAAGGCTGTTTTGTTAGGAAGATGATTGAAAATTTTTTTTGTTAAAATTCTATTTGATTCTCTTTATAATCCTAATTTCATAAAATGCAACTAAATGAGCCAACCATAATTAAACATGTATGAGAAAGCACAGAAAATTTTCAAATGAAAATTGTGTATTTTAAGCATTCTGTTTCAGAACTGATGATCAAAGGCTATAGCAAATTTAATTCATTAGGGAAGTCTTTTTTCTTTGCAGCTCTTTTGGGATCTTTCCCCTTAATCATCCCCTCATCTTTCCCTGTTTTATTTTTATTTTCAGAATCTCCTTATCCCTTTTCCCGTCATTCAGGACATTGATAAAAGTAAATAAATATATAAATGATTACATAATCTTACAACTCCTTTTATTCTGTATTCTGTATTCACAGCATATTCATAGAAAAAATTGTCCTATCAGTGTTATCAAAGTCAAATTGAAACGGGTAACATTAAATTTACAAAAGTATCCCTGCAGGCTGCATATTTCCTGAGAAAACTATATTAATATTTTCTCTGTTTGGAAACAAAACTATCATTCTTTGCTGAAGATATGATATTATACTCAGAGAATCCTAGAAAAACCAACTAAAAACCCACTTGAAATTATTAAAACTTTAGCAATGTTGAGGGATACAAAATAAACCCACACAACTCATCATTATTTCTACATATTAGCAACAAAATCCTGCAGCAAGAGATAGAAGGAGAAATTCCATTTAAAATAATTATAGATAATATAAAATACTTGGGAGAATACCTGCTACTTGGGAGAATATCTGCGAGACGAGCCAGGAATTATATGAAAACAACTACAAAACATTTTGCACAAATAAAATTAGATCTAAACAACTGGAACAATATTAATTGCTCATAACTGAGTCAAGCCAATATAATAAAAATGATAGTTCTACTTAAAGTGAATCTATTCAGTACCATACCAATCATACTATCAAAAATTTATTTTATATATCTAGAATAAATAATTCATCTGGAAGAACAAAAGATCAAGGGTATGAAAGAAATCACTGAAAAAAATATGAAGGAAGATTAGCCACACCAAAGCTCAAATTGTTTTATAAAGCAGTAATTTTCAAAATAATCTGGTACTGGCTAAGAAATAGTGTTGGTTAAGTGGAATAAGTTAGGTATACAAGACACAACAATCGATGATTATATAATTATCTAGTGTTTGATAAACATTGTCATCCTTAGAAGTTGCATCAGCTCCCATGGATTTTTTTTTAATTAAAAGTTTTTATTTATTTATTTATTTATTTATTAAAGCTTTTTATTTGCAAAACATATGCATGGGTAATTTTTCATCATTTACCCTTGCAAAGCTTTCTGTTACAAAGTTTTCCCTCCTTTCCCCTACCCCTCTCCTAGATGGCAGGAAGTCTAATACATGTTAATTGTGTTAAAAAATACTCGACAAATCGAATATATGTATACATATTTATACAGTTATCTTGCTGTACAAAAAAAAATCAGATCTACAAGGAAAAAAAAACCTGAGAAGGAAAACAAAATGCAAGCAAACATCAATAGAGAGTATGAAAATGCTTTGTTGTGGTACACACTCAGATCCCACAGGCCTCTCCTCTGGGGATATATGGTTTTCTTCACTGAACAATTGGCACTGGTTTGAAACATTGCATTGTTGAAGAGAACCATGTCCATCAGAATTGATCATCGTATAGTCTTGTTGTTGCCATTGTACAATGATCTCCTGGTTCTGCTCATTTCACTTAGCATCAGTTAATACAAGTCTCTCCAGGCCTCTCTGAATTCAGCCTGCTGGTCATTTCTTACAGAACAATAATATTCTATGACATTCATATATCATAATTTATTCAGCCATTCTCCAATTGATGGGCATCCATTCAATTTCCAGTTTCTACACTACAAAAAAGGCTGCTACAAACATTTTTGCACATGTGGGTGTCTTTTCTTCCTTTACGATTTCTTTGGGATATAGGCCCAATAGAAACACTGCTGGGTCAAAGGGTATGCACAGTTTGATAACTTTTTTTTTTTTTTGCTGAGGCAATTGGGGTTAAGTGACTTGCCCAGGGTCACACAGCTAGGGAATGTTAAGTGTCTGAGACCAGATTTGAACTCAGGTCCTCCTGACTTCAGGGCTGGTGCTCTATCCACTGCGCCACCTAGCTGCCCCAGTTTGATAACTTTTTAAGCATAATTCCAAATTGCTCTCCAGAATGGTTGCATCCGTTCACAGTTCCACCAACAATGTATCCGTGTCCCAGTTTTCCCACATCCCCTCCAACATTCATCATTATCTTCTCCTGTCATCTTAGCCAATCTGACAAGTGTGTAGTGGTATCTCAGTGTTGTCTTAATTTTCATTTCTCTCATCAATAGTGATTTGGAGCAACTTTTCATATGACTGGAGAAAGTTTTAATTTCATCATCTGAAAATTGTTCATATCCTTTGACCATTTATCAATTGGAGAGTGGCTTCAATTCTTATGAATATGAGTCAATTCTCTATATATTTTAGAAATGAGGCCTTTATCAGAACCCTTATATGTAAAGATGATTTCCCAATTTATTGCTTCCCTCCTAATTTTGTCTACATTAGTTTTGTTGTTCCAAAATTTTTTAACTTAATATAATCAAAATTATTTATCTGGTGTTCAATTAAGAGTTCCAGTTTTTCTTTGGACGCAAATTCCTTCCTTCTCCACAGGTCTGAGAGGTAAACTATCCTATGTTCCTCTAATTTGCCTATAATATCACTTTATGTCTAAATCATGAACCCATTTAGATTTTACCTTGATATGTGGTGTTAGGTGTGGGTCAAGCCTTAATTCCTTCCAATTTATTTTCCAATTTTCCCAGCAGTTTTTGTCAAATAGTGAGTTCTTATCCCAAATGGTGGGGGCTTTGGGTTTGTCAAACACCAGATTGCTATAGATATTGCCTACTTTGTCTTGTAATCCTATCCTATTTTACTTATCAATTACTTTCTTTCTTAGCTAGTACCAAATGGTTTTGATGACTGTTGCCTTATAATACAGTTTTAGATCTGGCACAGCTAGGCCTCAGCATTTTTTTTTTTCATTAATTCCTTTGAAACTCTTGACCTTTTGTTCTTCCAGATGAACTTTGCTACTATTTTTTCTAGATCTGCAAAATAATTTCTTGGGAGTTTGATTGGTATGGCACTAAATAAGTAAATTAGTTTGGGTAGTAGTGTCATTTTTATTATATTTGCTCGGCCTACCCATGAGCATATGATATTTTTCCAACTGATTAGGTCTGACTTTATTTGTGTGGAAAGTGTTTTGTATTTTAGT
>JAJPUD010006245.1:12948-25412 GCA_023553655.1 Myrmecobius fasciatus | reverse complement strand
AGTAGTGTCATTTTTAATATATTTGCTCGGCCTACCCATAAGCATATGATATTTTTCCAACTGATTAGGTCTGACTTTGTGTGGAAAGTGTTTTGTATTTTAGTTCGTATAATTCCTGACTTCCCCTTGGCAGATAGATTCCCAAATATTTTATACTATCAAGAGTTACTTTAAATGGAATTTCTTGCTGCTGAACTTTGTTGGTAATATATAAAAATGCTGATGATTTATGTGGATTTATTTTATATCCTGCAACTTTGCTAAAGTTGTGAATTGTTTCTAATAGTTTTTTCGTTGAGTCTCTAGGGTTGTCTAAGTATACGATCATGTCATCTGCAAATAGTGATAATTTGGTTTCCTCATTACCTACTCTAATTCCTTTAATCTCTTTTTCTTCTCTTACTGCCAAAGCTAACATTTCTAAGACAATATTAAATAATGGTGACAATGGGCAGCCTTGTTTCACTCCTGATCATATTGGGAATGGTTTTAGTTTGTCTCCATTACATATGATGCTTGCTGATGGTTTTAAATAGATGCTACTGATCATTTTAAGGAAAAGCCCATTTATTCCTATATTCTCTAGTGTTTTTAATAGGAAAGGGTGTTGGATTTTGTCAAATGCTTTTTTCTGCATCTATTGAGATAATCATATGATTTTTGTTAGCTTAGTTATTAATATAATTGATTATGTTTATAGTTTTCCTAATATTGGACCAGGCATGCATTCCTGGTATAACTCCTATTTGGTCATAATGTATTATCCTGGGGATGACTTTCTGTAATCTCACTGTTAATATTTTATTTAAGATTTTTTTTCATCAATATTCATTAGGGAAATTGGTCTATAGTTTTCTTTCTCTGTTTTCACCCTACCTGATTTAGCTATCAGCACCATATCTGTATTATAAAAGGAATTTGGTAGTACACCTTCTTTCCTTTTTCAAATAGTTTATATAGCATTCACATGTAAATCCATCTGGCCCTGAAAATTTTTTCTTAGGGAGTTGATTAATAGTTTGTTCTATTTATTTTTCTAAAATGGGGCTATTTAAATAATTTATTTCCTCTTCTGTTAACCTGGACAATCTATATTTTTGTAGATATTTCTCCATTTCATTTACATTATTGAATTTACTGGCATAAAGTTGGGCAAAGTAACTTCTAATTATTGCCCTAATTTCCTCTTCAATGGTGGAAAATTCTCCCTTATCATTTTTGAGACTAACAATTTGATTTTCCTCTTTCCTTTTTCTAATCAAATTAACTAAAGGCTTTTCTATTTTGTTTTTTTTTTCATAAAACCAACTCTTAGTTTTATTTATTAATTCAATAGTTTTCTTATTTTCAATTTTATTAATCTTGCCTTTTCTTTTCAGAATTTCCAATTTGGTATTTAATTGAGGGTTTTTAATTTGCTCTTTTTCTAGCTTTTTAAATTGTAAGCCCAATTCATTGATCTTTTCTTTCTCTATTTTATGCAAGTAAGCATCTAGAGATATAAAATTATATATAGTTTCCTTCCTTATCTCTTTTAATTAGATCTATTTTTGCTTTTACTTGATCTGAGATAATGATCACTACCCCTGCTTTTTTTTTTTTTTGTTCACTTGAAGCATAATAGTTTCTGCTCCAGCCCTTTACCTTCACTCTGTATGTATCTCTATACTTTAGATGTGTTTCTTGTAAACAGCATATTGTGGGATTCTGGTTTTTAATCCAGTCTGCTATCTGCTTCTGCTTTATGGGAGAGTTCATCCCATTCACATTCATACTTAAAATAACTAAATCTGTATTTCTTGCCATCTTATTTATGCAAAGTTATGTTTTTCTCTTCGCTTTCCCCTTTCTCTTTTCCCCTTTCCCCAGTATTTTGTAAAGCTTTTTATTTTCAAAAGATATGCTTGGGTAATTTTTCAATATTAACCCTTGCAAAACCTTGTGTTCCAATTTCCCCCACTCTTTCCCCACACTTTCCTCTATATGGCAAATAATTCAATATATGTTAAACATGGTAGAAATATATGTTAAATCCAATATATGCATACATACTTATACAATTATTGTGCTACACAAGAAAAATTAATCAAACTAGTAAAAAAAAAGAGAGAGAAGCAAAATAAAATTCAAGCAAACATCAACAGAGAGCATTAAAATGCTATGTTGTGGTCCATACTCAGTTCCCACAGGCCTCTCCCTGGGTGTATATGGCTTTCTTCATCACTGAACAGTTGGAACTGGTTTGAATCGTCTCATTGTTGAAGAGAGCCGTGTCCATCAGAATTGATCGTCATATAGTCTTGTTGTTGCTGTGTATAATGATCTCCTGGTTCTGCTGATTTTACTCAGTATCAGTTCATGCAAGTCTCTCCAGGCCTCTCTGAAATCGTCCTGCTGGTCGTTGCTCACAGAACAATAATATTCCATAACATTCATATACCATAATTTATTCAGCCACTCTCCAATTGATGGGCATCCATTCAGTTTCCAGTTTCTTGCCACTACAAAAAGGGCTGCCACAAACCTTGCACATGTGAGGCCCTTTCCCTCCTTTAAAATCTCTTTGGAATATAAGCCCAGTAGAAACACTGCTGGGTCAAAGGGTATGCACAATTTGATAACTCTTTCCCATGAATTCTTTTATCACATCTATGTCGATGACTTTAATCTTTATATACTCTGAGAAATGGTTGGGAATTTGTTTTTCATAGTTAAGAAAATTAAATTGGAGAAATAAAACTTAAATCAGATAACTTTACCACAAGAACATCAAGAAATAATCAAGGGTTGGAATACATCTTTGACCAAAAGAATAGAAGCTCCTTGGGGGCAGGGACTGACTTTTGTAATCAGGAATGGTGATCTGGGATTTGAAAAGAATCTTTTTTTTCTTTGCCCTTAGTCCTCCTCTGCTACCTTGCCCTCCCTTCTAGAATGGAAGCTTCTTGGGAGCAGGGACTTGGCTATGTAATGAGGAGTGGAGACACATGTCTTGTAACTTCTGTAATATCCAATTAGTGAGAATCTGGGGAGGAACTTGTGTTTCAGGAAAGGAAATAAGATACTGCCTTTGGAGTTTCAAAGGTGTGTCTACTCACTTAGGCACCCATTCTTGCAAGAATGTAAAATAAAATTTTTTTTAATTCATCAGTGATTCAGAGGAATTCTTGGTAAGATATTTTGTTTCTTACATAAACCGAATAGTAATCTCTCTCTTGAATTCAAGTTAAGTTTTAATCCCTTGTTTTCTGGACATTTTCATATGGATTTCTGATAGTTTCATTTCAAACACATGTGACAAAAACTACTCATTTTTCCCTCCTTTAATTCAACTTTCTTCCCCACTTCCTCACTTGGGTTGATAGCACCTTTGTAATTCCTATTACTTATCTATACAACCTTGAAGTTATTCTTGAATCTTTCTTTTCCCAGTGTCCAAATCTAATTAGTTGCCTTCCCATTTTACCTCCTACTGGTATGAAAGCAAATTGGGGTGAGTGAACCAGCACAGTGAGTGAGGGTGGGACACCCTACTAAGAACTAGCTGAGTAGAATCTAAATTCCTTGAAGGCATAGATTATTTTGTTTTTGTCTTGGAAAACATAGGCCCTTAGATCCTTGTTTGATTGAAGTGGATTAAATTACTTGCTTTCAAATTGTGTCCTCTCCACTCAAGAGTCTATAAACTCCTTGAGGATAGAGATTGAAGCTTTTTGCATATGTATTTGTATCCACTAATGCTTATTTCCCTAAGAATTTAATAAATTCTAATCAAAAGAGAAAGCTTATCATTTGGATTAGGTATTGAAAGAGTTACTGGGGAATGGGATTGAAGGGATGAAGTATTTCTCAGTATTGAGACTAGGCCAAATCACATGATCCCTATTCCCAGAGCAGGAAGATGAGATCTTGGGCCTTAGATTTCAGAAAGACACATGATTCCTATTCCTTATCCCTGAATTGCAGGAGTTGACAGAACATTGCAGGAAGTGACTTGACATCTGGGAGGTAGACAACATTGGTGACCATTGGTCAAGGATGGTTACTTCCTTTTTATCCATCCAGTGAAAAGGCTTGGGTCTTTTCCTATTTAACCAGCTGTTCTATTTCTCACTGATCTGGTTCAGAATCACATATTGGGAGCTGGGAAGGCTCCCAGGTGTGTGTCTGGGCCTCTCCCTGCAGGGACTAAATAAATGTTTTCTCTTTGTACCTGAAGATGTCTCTGATTAGTTAATTTGGGAAAAGGGGTCTAGTACCTGTCCCACACACTGGGTTTCTGTGATGGCATTGTTGAGGTTCAGAAGAGATCTCAAAAGAATGGGATTGTGAGGTGTCTCAAAAGAATTTGCAGGCTTCAACCCATCTCCAAATCAAGGGGCAAAGTTTATTGTAATTGTAATGTCAATTGAAGCAGGATGAGTTCCAAAAGAATTTAGCAAAGGACCAGGAGAAAGGAGACACCTTTATCCAGTCCTTCATGTCTAATTTTATGGCCTAGAGGTAGAACTGAGGAGTGGTCTCAGGAATTTGATTTATCACTGACCAGCATATCTAGGACTATCCTAAGGCCAAAAGACTTTAGAATAATTGACAGATTATCAGAACAATAGCACTCTGAGATCAGAGGGCTTCAGGATCCCTAATATATCTTCCCTAAAATTTAAGGGAAGAAATATTCTATTCCTAGACCAGAAGACTTTTACAATTATTGATGGACAGATTATTAGAACAATAATACTCTAAAGGTTGAAGGGACCTCAGGATCACTGATTCTAAACCCAGAAGAGTTTAGAATCATTGAGAGATTGTTAGAATGGAAGCACTCTAAGATATGTGTTGTTACTGGTGTTTCCCCCAGATGCTATACTCCTTCAGCATCACTAAGTCAGCTAAACCAGCCTCCTCTTTGATAACTGGTCACAAGTGGTTAAAAACTCTTGCTCTTCTTTCTGACTTTCAAAAGCTAACTTTCTTTTTTCAAATATTGTGAAACATCTAAAAGTACCACACTATCTAATCTTGTCAGACCAAAAGCAGCTGTTTATTTTTCCGTCTATGGAAATCTAATAAAAGTCTCAGTTTGCCTCCTTACTTTTCTTTCTTGACTCTAAACCCAAGTTCAATAATCCCCAAGTATCTAAAATGATACAATCATAAGTGTAAAGTGAAGAGATTAATTAGTAAGCATTAGGAAATACACCTTTCCTTGGATTGGAGAAAATGGGAATAAAAGGAAGAAAGAGAATTCACCATCTTCCTCCAAGGCTCAGTAATGTATAATATTGGCCATACTTCCTGGGTCTGCTTTGATTTATAGCAGATGGTCCCAATGGATAATTTCTCTGCATCTCTCCCCTAGTTCATCACATATGCTACCCACAATGGACATTTCACATCATCCCCTTGTGATTGTTTCCTTTGTCTTTTTGCTCTTACTGGCTTTTGGTTCTTCCTTTCCATAAATCCCTTTCAAGCCTAAGGTCATAAGCAGAATCCCAGGTATATAAAGAATTCTAGAGAAAACCTATTGCTGCCAGTAGAACAAAGAGTTGAGTTCCAAGTGAGTCTAATTGTGAATGGTGTGAATGGCTATGAAAGTTTTGTTTGTTTGAATTGAATTGAATAGTAGGAATAGTTATATCACTATTTTCTATCAAATCAATACTGTTTATCTTGTTCCCTTTTTTAATGCTTTAAGGATTCAAAGCAAGTTCTCTCATCTAAAAAATGATATTAAGATAATGATTTCTGAAAAGAAAATATATCTTTTATTCGCCCCTTGTGCACATCTACATTATGACACATTAAACAAAAGTCCTATAAATTATATAATGTATAAAAGTGCCTACAGTTTTCTGTATAGTTGTGGCACCTATTTTATAAGGAAATATAATAAAACTGGGAGGCTAAAATTGAGATTCTTGATCTAGATGTTGAAGAATTCATCTTAAGAACTAAAGTTCTTATATTTCTCCTGCCTCTTTGGAAACTTCTTTTAAATGAATGGCACACAGCATGGTCTGAATCTGAATGATTGCCCCATACCTCTTGGGTCTCCATGAAACTAATTTTCACATTCTACTCTATGAATTGATTTTCTCTCAGGCGCTGTCATTCTCACTGTGGTATCCTGCTGCCACCACTGGTGAGTTTATACAGTAATGTCAATCAAAGGATTGCCCAAGAAGAAAACAAGTTTCAACCCATTGACTTGTAGAATGAGTTTTGGTGATACATAGATAAAACAAAATCTATTTGCTGTTTAAGATAAAGGAGAAACAAGATTAAAAAAATTATCAATTCTACAAAAATTAAGGAGTTCTTAGAAAAGCTTCTCTGTAGATTCCTAATATTTACCATCCATTTTGGGGTAAAAGTTTGTCCAAGCAAATTATGTAGTTACTATTTCTAGCTAGATACCTGTAGTATTCCAAAGATATTTTTCATACTTTTAAAAATATTTAGTGATGGTTTCAGGTTCTGAGTCATGTAGAAAATATCACAATTCATGATAATATCCTAGGATTTGGAAAATCTGGAATATAAGGAATTCTTCTTTGTTGAGATTTATGTTCACCATATTTTCACCATATTCACCATATACCAATAACCAAAAATACTCTTTTCTTAGCTCAGTTCTAAGTTCCTTAATAATCAATTTTGCCTTCTACAAAGCTAATTTTTATAACTTCAAATGTTATACTTTTGTTAGCATGGACTCTTAACTGTTATGTTTGTCACTAAGATAAAATCCAAATTCCTCAGTCTGGAATTTAAAACCTCCCACTATGTGGTTTGTGTGTGTGTGTGTGTGTGTATGTGTGTGTGTGTGTGTGTGTGTGTGTGTGTGTTGTATGAATGCTTCAGTGACACATAGCTAAATTGGATATTCTTGTAAAGATCAGGCCATTTTTGTTTGTGTTGCCATTTGAGTTCTACAAATATGTAGCACAAAACTCAGAATACAGTAATTTTTTAGAGTAACTATTATCTAGCACAGAATATTTCATTTACTCTGCTCAAAAACTGATAAAAAATAGAAAAAATATCATTTTGGATGAAAGACTGCCCCTTTAATCCATTTATTGTAACCAAAGATCAATGGTTGTTCAAATTAATTTTTTTCTTTCATATTTATATTTTATAACCTACATACTATTTTCTTTTGTTCTTGTTTTTTCAATTTTTATTTTTTAATTAGCAAGCATGTTATTTTCTCTCTATCATTTCTATATAAGGAGGAGGCCTTCTTAGAATCATGATTAGTCACTTCATTGATTAGAGTTCTTGAGTCTTCCAAAGTTGCTGGATCTTACAATACTGTTACTATATAAAATTTTTCTCCTGGTTTTTTGTACATTCCCTTTTTATTATCTAAGTTTCAGTTTTTTTTTCTGAAATTATGATTTTCTTTAAGGCTCTGCCCAATTCCTTCTTAAATCTGATTGTTAAAAATTTTCTTTTGTGGTTTATTTTTTCCTTTTAATGGACTTTGATTAAATTCCTACAGACTTAAAAAATATTTTTCTTGTTACTCTCTGATTATACACTTCATTTCACCCTCATTTTAAGTCTATCTCATCTTATTTCCAATCATATTCTATTTCTCTTCTGAAGCTCTCCTTCTATAATACCAATTAATTGCTAAACTTTTACTGTTTGAGTTGCATAGCATGTTTCAATTTAGGTGACTTAAATACTAATGTATCTAAACAATTAAGTTCTATTGAATCATTTCATACTAGCTTCAGTTCACAAATTAAAAAAAAGATTAAATTACCTTTTACTAAAACAATACATCTGTCTCCCTCTAGGAAGAGGAGAAAGCAAGAGGTGTGTGTTATTTGTTAATAATCCAAAGCTCCTAACTGCAAACTTTAAACCATAATTTGGAAATTTACAGTAAAGGTATTACATTTCAGTTACAAATTTAGTTTCTAATTGGTTTATAATGCGATAAATTTTTACAAACTGGGAAGAAGCCTGACTTCTACAGTAAACTTTTAGGTTAGATAATTTTCTAGCCACTTGAAGCTAGCTTCAAAAATATTGATACATAAAGTTTTCTAAAGCTCTTAACAAAACATTTCCCTACATAGGCAGTGTTTAGGATTTTTAAAAGTACAAGATTGCTGTGGATGGGAACATGAATGATTATATAGCACCTTATCTAAAATAGATTGGAAGAAGTAGAATTAGTAGGCTGCTAGTGTAATAAAAATCAATAATGTGATATGACACTCAAGAAAATCAATGCGATCTAAGGCTGCACTAACAAAAAAAATATCTAAGGAAAAGGAGATAGAAATTGTAATTATTCTCTTCTGACTAACAGCATCTAGAATGTTGCATTTTGGGTGCTTTCCTACCCTGATAACCCGGAGAGCCTATAAAGAAGTGTTGATGGGAGATTTCAGGTTGATATCATATAAAGATCATTCAAAGAAATTGGGGGTATTTAGTCTCAAGAAAAGAAAAATTAGGAGATATGCGATCCCTGACATGATTCAAATTTTCCTTCAATACTTATTAGCTATGAGACTGTGGGCATAGTCACTAAGTTCTCAGTGTTTCAGTTCTCTCAGCTGTAAAAAAGGAAGGCTGTTGGAATCAATGGTCTCTCAGCGATCTTTTCTTCAAAGTTGAGTTTGTTTTTGTTTTTGTTTGTTTTTTTTTTTTTTGGAGAAATCAACTAATTTAATTTGTATCTAAATTGACATTCCCTCTACAATATCCTGTACAATTGGGCATGTAGCTCGCTCCTTGATGATTTCCAATGACAAGGTGATACATTTCTAAGGTAGCTTATTCTATTTTTGCAAAACTTAATTTTTCAGAAGCTATTCCATAACATAAATTTGCCAAAAGGCTGATGCAAATTTATTATTAGAAAACAAAAACAAGAAACTTTCTAACAATAACAGAAACCCAAAGGAATCAGCTGTCTTGAGATGGGATGGGTTTCACTTAACTGGAGGTCTTAAAAACAAAGGCTAAATCATTTCTAAAATATATAGAGAATTGACTCCAATTTATAAGAATACAAGTTATTCTCCAATTGATAAATGATCGAAGAATATGAACAGGTAATTTTCAGATGAAGATATTAAACCATTTCTAGTTATGAAAAAATACTTAAATCACTGTTGATCAGAGAAATAGAAATTAAGACAACTCTGGTACCACTAGACACCTCTCAGATTGGCTAAGATGACAGGAAAAGATAATGACGAATGTTGGGGGGGATATAGGAAAACTGGGATACATTATTGGTGGAGTTGTAAACTGATCCAACCATTCTGGAGAGCAATATGGAAGTATGCCCAAAGGACTATCAAATTGGGCACATCCTTTGATCCAGCGTATCACTACTGGGACTGTATCCCAAAGAGATCTTAAAGATGGGAAAGGGACCCATATGCACAAAAATGTTTGTAGCATCCCTTTTTGTAGTGACAAGGAACTAGAAATGAGTGGATGCCCCTCATTTGGAAAATGGCTGAATAAGTTATGATATAGGAATGTTATGGAATATTATTCTTCTATAAGAAACAATCAACAGGATGATTTTAGAAAAGCTTGAAGAGACTTACATGAGCTGATGCTAAGTAAAGTGAGTAGAACCAAGAGAACATTGTGTACAGCAACAATAAGATTATATAATGATCAGTTCTGATCAGTGTGGCTCTTTTCAACAGAGAGGTGATTCAGGCCAGTTCTAATGGCCTGAAAGAAGTCTGCACCCAGAGAGAGGAGTGTAGAAATTGAGTGTGGACTACAACATAGTATTTTCACTTTTTTTGTTGTTTTTTGCTTGTCTATTGCTTTCTTTCTCTTTTTTTCCCTTTTTTAATCTGATTTTTCTTGTGTAGCATAATAATTGTGAAAATATATAAAGAATTGCACATTTAACATATATTGGATTACCTGCTGTCTATGGGAGGGGTCAGGGGAAAGGATGAAGAAAAAAAAATTAGAAACAAAATTTTACAAGTATGAATGTTGAAAACTGTCTACACATATATTTTGAAAATAAAAGCTTTTTAAAAAAACCCAAAGGCGATATAATCAATTGTTAATAGTTGTTGTTTGTCCTTGGTTCTCAAAGTGGACCAATGATATAAGGAAGGTGATGCCATGACTTGCAAATGAATTGGATTTAAGTAAGGCAGAGTTATGCAAAGTCACCAGTCTCACTCTTTTCTCCAGAGTCATCTGAGTACAGTGACAAGATACAAACCAATCCTGGAAATGGCCTTGCAATTGTCAGTTACATTATTGTGAAGTTTCTTTTTCAGGTGTGAGCTAGTATCTTCTAACTCTGAAAATCTATGTTTTAAAAAAAATTCTGTGAGCTGAAATCTGCCTCATTCAGTTGTTATTAAACTCTTAATTTTAATGCAGTTCATTAGTTGATTTATCTTTAGGTGTTTTAGACTCTTTAAACAGAAACATAATCCAAGATATCCTGACAGAGTGGGAAATATTCAAATATGAAGGAAAAATGGTTATGTGTGTGTCTATGTGCATGTGTACTCTTTCCTCCTTGCTCCCTTCCCTACCACCCTCACCCCCAAGCAATAAAGGAAATCTGCCTTCCAACTTCAGCACTAGCAAAGCATAAAGCATAACAGCTGAGAAATACTCTTTCCATGTATATATAGCAAATGTGTGTCAGGACAATGATGCATGTATGAGTAAGTGAACAGAATGGTCATTACTGTCAAGGAGTTACAAATGTGTATCTAATGGTTCTGCTGGGAAAAACTGTGATACATTACATCAGCCAAATACCCTAGAGCCTGTCTATGGAGACATGAGCAATCTGAGTGTGTGTTATGTAACTAAAGTCTGTCTATCAAATGAATGAGTGAACTATGCTGTGAACATAAAATGGAGAGTTTGTAGCAGGTCCATGTTTGTGACAAATGACAAGAAAAAATTATCCCCCCCCACAGAAATTAAATAGCTTTATTCTGAAAGATTTGTAGTTTCAGTACACATGACAAAAAGCAATACTTTTGGCTTTGCTCACAAGTTAATTTCTTGACTAGTAGCCTGGGGCTACTAATAAAATTGCTATCTATATAAATATTGTATATGTGTATATTTACATTTTACTTATACAAATATACACACATATATGTATTGATGTATAAAAAGGAGAATTTTTATGTATATTTTATCTTGAGAAAATTTATGCTCAAATGACAACTGAATATATGAAATTTAATTTTTAAATAAGTCTTTTATTTTCAAAATAAATGCAAAGATAGTTTTTAATATTCCTTCTTGCAAAATCTTGTGTTGCAAATTCCCCTCCCCTAGACAGCAAGTAATACAATTGAATATATGAAATTTTTAAAAGTATTCATCTTGATTTAAACTTATTATCAAAGGATGGTACTTAGGTGATCATTCAGTTTCCATTCTACTCATTCAATTCCCTATTCTATAAATTTTTAAGAATTTTTATTAATCCTTTAGATTAATACAATTAATAAAAAATGAATGAAATCTACTACTTAGTAGAACCATAATATCTTGGAGTTGTAACCTACCATGCAGTTTCTTCTGCAATATCTCCTACAAGTGGTCATCCAGACATCATCTTGGAGACTTACATAGAAAGGAGAGCTCATTCCCCTCAGAAGAATGCCATTCATAGCTGTTGGAGGGGATGTGGGAAAACTGGGACACTGATACATTGTTGGTGGAACTGTGAACGGATCCAACCATTCTGGAGAGCAATTTGGAGCTATGCTCAAAGAGTTATCAAACAGTGCATACCCTTTGACCCAGCAGTGTTTCTACTGGGCCTATATCCCAAAGAGATTTTGAAGGAGGGAAAGGGACCTACATGTGCAAAAATGTTTGTGGCAGCCCTTTTTGTAGTGGCAAGAAACTGGAAATTGAAAAGATGCCCATCAATTGGAGAATGGCTGAATAAATTATGGTATATGAATGTTATGGAATATTATTGTTCTGTAAGAAATGACCAACAGGAGGATTTCAGAGAGGATTGGAGAGACTTGCATGAACTGATGCTGAGTGAAATCAGCAGAACCAGGAGAACATTATACACAGCAACAAGACTATACGATGATCAATTTTGATGGACATGGTTCTCTTCAACAATGATGTGATTCAAACCAGTTGTGCTGCGATGAAGATAGTCATATACATCCAGAGAGAGGCCTGTGGGAACTGAGAGTGAACCACAACACAGCATTTTAACGCTTTCTGTGAATATTTCCATGCATTCTGTTTTCCTTCTTAGGTTGTTTTTTTTCTTTTTCTCTTTCTAGATCTGATGTTTCTTGTGCAGTAAGATAACTGTATAGATATGTATACATGTATTGTATTTGTCATATAATTTATCCTATCTAGCATGTATTAGATTACCTGTCATCTAGGGGTGGGGGGCGGGGGGAGGGAAAGGAAAAGCTTTGGAAAAAAAA
>JAJPUD010006245.1:0-11531 GCA_023553655.1 Myrmecobius fasciatus | reverse complement strand
TATATATATATATATATATATATATATATATATAATATTTTTAATTCCAGCAGGTTGCCTTGAATTAATATATTTAATTGAAAATTACTATAATCAGAGATATCTTTAGCTTTAGTCTAATTGTATATCTGTTTTCATCCAAAAAAAGATGTTTCATAAGCCCAGAGTTTCCTAAGCTACACGACTCTTTGTGGTACTGCAGAGGGTTGCTCCATTTCCCTCTTGATAATTTATCTAGCAAGCAGTCAAACCTAGATGTACTTATGTTAGTAGATGTATTTTGACAGCAGGATGTTAAATGGGATATTAGCTTAAGACACCCTGTTATCTAAAGATATTTCAGATATTGCAAAAGATCTAGAGAATTTAAAAAAGCAAAATTGTAGTTTGCAAAATGAAGAAAACTAATCAGTAGATCACAAAGAACACAAAACTTTCTGTTATATTTATCCTTGGAATATAAAGAGGAGGAACAAAAGGCTAATAAGAAAACATCCAGGCATTTTCTACTGTCAAAGGATGCATAAATATCTATCTGGTACATAACTACATAGGGGGAAACTAACATTCTTTTTGTCTCTTTATTTCCAATGCCTCTGGTTAGGTGGCCTTTAATCAGCATTAGGCCAGACAGCTGTGGTTTTAAGTGGTTATTATTAGCATCAGATTGACTAAATGTGATTGATAGGTCAGTAAACCAGTCTTAGATCCCTCCTGTTGTTAATGCTAATAGCTTTGCAATTACTTTGTATTCATTTATCTCTGTAGTCTGCAGTTCAGTTGTATGTATACTCTTCGAAGTCCAGGATCTAGTTTTTATTTTATTTTTACTAGTTATCTAACAGAGTCCCTGGCATGTAGTAGATACTTAATAGATATCTATCCAATAAAATTAGCTTGAATTTAGGAACATGGGAAAGCAATATCGGAACTATCTTTTTCCCTCTCCAGAATTACTGATTCAAAACAAAAAAAGAATATTTTCCAGTGTTCAATTTGGTCTCACCCCAGGAAACAGCCAGGATCAAAGTTATCCAGGAGCTATGTCTGGGCATCTTCCATAGACAGAGCTGAAAGCTGAGTATTTTTGCTTGGGGAGAGACATTTTATAGTTCTATGATTCTTCATTCTGATAAGAAATGATCAAAGTGAATTGTTATTTTTAAAAAGGTCTTTAATCACAAGGAATAATAGGAATGTAACCAGTCCTATAACCACCAGTCTGCCAGGTGGCAGAATCAGGATATAAAGCTGGAAGCTTTGGTACTAATTAGAATTTCAGTCAGTCAATTGGCAAACATTTGCTAAGTTCAGGCTTTGTGCTAACTCTCAGGGTACACAGAAAGTCCTTACCCTCCAGGAGCTCACATTCTAATAGGAAAAACAACTATGTGTTTGCTGATTGGAGGTAATATCAAAGGAGAGGATTAGCTCTGGGAGGTTTGGGAGGACAAGAAGAAACTGGGAATAGTCAGGGAAAAGGCACAGAGCTGAAAGATGTTGTAAAGAAAATATATGTAGATGTAAGGAATATGTGAATTATGTGATATATTAATCAACCTGTATTTATATGTGCACATGCACATATAAACACACATATCCATAATATGTACAAACAGTAAAGCACACATACAGACACATATGCATATTCTATATATAACATATCAAACAATATGTAACATATGGTTGATATAACATTGTATACTACATGCATGTTGTATGTAATGCATTATTATATGTGTATTATATCCCAGCTTTTTAAGCTGTGGTTCATGACCCCATAGGGGGTCAAGAAATTATGATTTATTATCAGTGAATGTTTGATTTTATACCCATTTTATCTACCTGTATACCCAAGATCATGTAAAATTTCTCAGGTGAAAAGGAATTGCAAGTTGAAAAATTTTAAGAAGCCCTGTATCATATATATATATATGTGATATATTAATATGTGTAGCAGGTATTATATATATATATTATATACAAATTATATATAACATAAAAATATGTGTAATATACGTATTTTATTTATTGTTCAGTCATTTGTTGTCCTACTCCATGACCCATTTGGGGTTTTCTTGGCAAAGATACTGGCATAGTTTGCCATTTCTTTCTCCAGTTCTGCTCTCTCTTATTATAGATGAAGAACTGAGACAAACAGGGTTAGGTGACTTGCTCAGGATCACACAGCTAGTAAGGGTCTGAGGCCAAATTTGAACTCATGAAGATGAGTTCCCCATATTCCAAGCCCAGTGTTCTATCCACTCTGTCACCTAGTTGTAATGCCTATTATATGTGCATGAAATATATATATGTATGTAACATACATATATGCATATATACATATAGTTAATGACATTTTATATATAAATTACTACTTAATATGTGGCAAATATGTATTGGGATACAACTCATTGAGTAGAGTTGTTGGAAAGTAATCTCAAGAGTAGAAGGCACTATCAAATAAGTGGAGCAGAAAGTATCTCCAACATAAGGAAAGTTTTGAGCTTATTCTTAAATGAAGCTAGAAATTGAGTATCTCAACATATTTGAGCATTAATAAGGTACACCTTTCCAATTTGATAGTCATGCTGGCATTCATTTGATATTTAACATTTGGTGTTCATCTTGTATCCCTTAAACTTTTTAATGAGTCTCAGCCATAGATAATATTCTATCATTGCTAGCATTTCTACAAATAGGAAATAGCTGATGGTCTGGCAGAAGACAGTTCTGAGCAATTTACTGAAAATATAAGATTCTCAATATTATCCTTGAAATTTCAGAGATAATTCAGGCATCCTCTACTTGGAAGAGAACCCTCAAATTAACTACTATATTTATGACGCTAATAACTAATATTTCTAGCATCAGAATTGTTTTCTAGGTATAATAAAAAAATCTTCTGATCTAGGTTTTACAGTTTGGTTTCACTGGAGATGAGTGGACATTCTCTGGATATTTCAGGGTAAAGATGAACTTTTACTCATCATTTTTTCTTCAGCATCAAAATAATGAAATTGAATGGTACTTTCTCCCTTTCCTAACTTTTGCTTTATGGTTCTCCAGAGTTCTTTAATGGATGCCATTTGTTGTGTAGAAATAGGAGATGTATAAAATCTCACTATTGTAAGAAAAATGTAGCCTATGAAAGTGACACATGAATTGGATTGGAATTATACCAAATAATTTCCTCAGATTCAGACAGAACAGGGAGATCTGTCAGAAGTCAACAACAATTTCATAATTGGGGAGAAGAATGGAAAATTGGAGAATAACTGCTAAAACATGCAATCTTTACAAGTATATCCTATAGATCCCTGAACAATACCTTAACCAAACAGAGCTTCTTCAAAATGTTACAGACACAGTGAGGCATTCACTGCAGAGAATTGCTTCTCTTCAACACTGCTACTTCTTTATTCTGTCACCTCCTTTTGTATACAAAGATTATACTGTCATAACTCCTAAGTAACTTATCTTACAAGAAAATGAAGATGAAGAAGACAGAGAGGAAGGGCAATGAATAAGGACTCAGCTTTACATAAGGGTCTGTGGTTAACAATGGAAAGATGTTTATTTTCCACAGTTGGCTGGGGTCCCAACCACAACCCAAGTTTGAAGAGCATGTTCCTTGAGGGCTAAGGGCAATCTCATCAATCATTCATGTCCTTTAGAGACAGAGTTTTTAAAGGAGCTAAGCCTTAATGACTTAAATAAGGAAGAAAATTCTGTATCCTAATTTAATAATTGGTTATTAATATAATAGTAAAATAATTTCTCTCATAAAACAACAGTATGAAGTAGTCTGCAGTGCTGATAAACCAGTTTTGTACCTTGGACTCAGGTGCTTACCATAAAAATGATTACGAGCTGGGGATGAACCCAATCCCTGACCTGGTTTGTCAGACGATATAAACTTGGAAGTAGAATCATCATTTCAGGGGAGGTTGTATTTGCAGAACACTCCTACTGCTAATCACCTCTGACTCATAGAGCTAGGATTTTCTGGCCTCTTGGACTTATAAGCCTATTTCCAAGGCTGGAGGTGTTTATCTTGGGATTGCTACTTTCCTCTGCTTAGGAAAGGAAAGCAAAAAAGAGGCAGACAGAAGCCCAAGGCCTAAGCCCAGGTTCAGTAGGCAGGACATATACACGGCATACTATCAGCCTAGTGGAAGATGCTTCCCTTTCACTACTTTCAGGACTTCCAGAAGAGGAAGTTTAATATGCTGTGCTTCAAGAGAGAAGAAAAAGAGACAGAGTAGAACTTGTCTCTCCTTTTTAATAGACAACATTTTCTGTGTCATAGGACATAGAGGTGGGTCCTGTGTCATCTCAAAACATCTAGCTTTTAAGCATTAGACTATATGTGATCTGTAGATTGTACTCCAGTATAACTTCTGCTACACATTAAATGACATTCCATTCCTATTAATAAGCAAAACTGAAATGATCAGTACTGTGTTCATAGTGCTGGTATGCAGTAGGTGCTTAATAAATGCTTGTTGCTGCTATTTTTTAATTAAATGTATTAAAAATCTTTATAGTCCTGGTCCCTTGTATCCTGAAGTAATTTTTAAAGTGTCTCTTAATACGAATTAAAAGTGTAGAAAACTGAAAATCCTTATGCCTTTTTGTACTTTTAAAAAGAACTTGCTGTTACTCACACTGTCAGTTCCTATTTAGTATACTTCATTTTGATTTTTGTGATGAATTTATTTTCGCCAAAAGCTTGACCTTCAGTAGAATTGACATTTATGACTTATCCATTTGCACGTCATTCCTCTCTTTGTACGTTACTCATCTATAAAATAATAGATTTCAGACTAGATTATTTCTAATGTCTGTTCTGGCTCAAATTTTCTTCAATCCTATTAGTCTATGATTATTTTGAAGAGGTAAAGTGGCAAAAACTCAAACTATCAAAACCACTAATACAAATATATAAATATGTATATATATATATATTGTTTTAGCATAGATGATACCCCGACTTTTAAAACCTACAATCCCAAATCTGTTACAAATTTCCTTTGAGAAATGAGAGAAAAATTCACTAATTCATAAGAATATAAAATAAAATTTAAGTAATTGACAGGCATTGAGGCACAATTGATTGAGTGCTAGATTTAGGGATCAGAGGACAGTTCTGATCCCAGTCCTGCTCCTTATTACTTATGCAACTACAAGAAGTTACTTCATTCTATTGGTCTTTCCTCACTTATTAAATGAGATGATGATGCCCAATGTACCTTTAATCTTATTGATTAAAAAAAAAAACTCTATTATTGTTGTCCCATCTTTCACCTTGAATACTTAAAATATAGTGTTTGTTGGTTACAGAAGTTACTTCTTTGGCAACATCAGTGGTCTAGAACATAGCCAAGAATAAAATAAAACATTAAAACCCTTATTAGCAATAACAAAAGAATAGCCAAAATAGAAACTCATTCATCCACTTTAGTTTTAAAAGAATCCCTTATGATTTTACCCAGGACTTAATTACTCTTACTTTAAACTTATTTTTTACAAATCACACCACCTATTTTCCTAACCCACAATAGATCAGACATGGCAGTTTAGATGATAAGATTCTATGTAGCCAGATATAAAGAAAACAGCAAGAAATTAAAAATTTTAAACAGCAAATGTAAGTACTAAAAAAAAAAAATTCAATAAAGCATTTACTTTGTGGCAAACACCAGGCCAATTGCCAGGATATATAATACCTAGCATTTATATGGTGTTTTAAGATTTGCAAAGTGTTTCACATATATTAACTTCTTCTGATCCTCATAATAACCATACCCTGAAGTAGATGATGTTTTTATCTTCATTTTACAGATGAGCAAACTAGGAAAGAGAAGTTAAATAATTTGTTTGGCATCACACAACAAAGCCAGGAAGTTTCTTAACTCATTCATTCTTTACTTCAAGGTTTAGTCTCTCTGCACAGCACCAACTAGCTGCTTCCTTTTAGGAGTTATTAATAGTACTGATGGTTGCAGAACTGGTAGAGGAAGGTTATACATGCTAAGTTAAGGCAGTTGGTAGGTAAATACATGAAATAATACAAGTGTTGTCTCTGAAAGTTATTTAACAATCTAAAAAGCAGGGTCCTAGGATAGAAATTTAAAAGATGTGTTATCATTAGTGCATGTTTACCCTTGAAGTCATCTTTTTAAAAGTATTTTTTAAAAAAATAATATCTTTTTTACTTTTCAAAATACATGCAAAGATATTTTTCAACATTCACCTTGCAAAACTTTGTGTTTCAAATTTTTCTTCCTCCTTTCCCTCTATCTCCCCTGGACAGCAAGTAATTCAATATAGATGAAACATGCATTTCTTCTAAACATATTCCCACATTTATCATACTATGTAAGAAAAATTGGATCAAAAGGGAAGGAAAATGAGAAAGAAAAAACAGGCAAAAAACAAACAACAAAAAAAGAAAATACTATGTTATGATTGACATTCAGTCTACATAGTCCTCTTTGTGGATGTGGTTGGTTCTTTCCATCAAAAGATTATTGGAATTTCCTTGAATCACTTCATTGTTGAAAAGAACCAATTCTAAGAAACAGAGTAGTCCATCAATGGCATAGGATAGAATCACAGGACAAACTAGGCAATAACTATTGAAGTCTAGTGTTTGATAAAGCCAAAGACCCCAGCTTTTGGGATAAGTACTCATTATTTGACAAAAACTTCTGGAAAAATTGGAAAGTAGAAAGGAAGAAATTAGGGCTTGACCCACATCTAACACCACATACCAAGATAAGATCTAAATGGGTTCATGATCTGGATATAAAGAGTGAAATTATAAGTAAATTATAGGAACATAGGATAGTTTGCCTCTCAGACTTGTGGAGATGGAATAAATTTATGTCCAAAGAAGAACTGGAACTCTTAATTGAACACCAGATAGATAACTTTGACTATATTAAGTTAAAAAGTTATTGTACAAACAAAACCAATGCAGTCAAGATTAGGAGGGAAGCAATAAATTGGGAAATCATCTTCACATTTAATAGTTCTGATAAAGGTTTCATCTCTAAAATATATAGAGAATTATCTCATATTTATAAGAAATCAAGCCATTCTCCAATCGATAAATGGTCAAAGGATATGAACAGACAATTTTCAGAGGAAATTAAAACTATTTCTAGTCATATGAAAAGGTGCTCCAAATCACTATTGATCAGAGAAATGCAAATTAAGACAACTCTGAGGTACCACTACACACCTGTCAGATTGGCTAAAATGACAGGAAAAGATAATGATGAATGTTGGAGGGGATGTGGGAAGGCTGGGACACTGATGCATTGTTGGTGGAACTGTGAATGGATCCAGCCATTCTGGAGAGCAATTTGGAACTATGCTCAAAAAGTTATCAAACTGTGTATACCCTTTGATCCAGCAGCGTTTCTATTGTACTTATATCCCACAGAAATCATAAAGGAAGGAAAGGGCCCCATATGTGCAAGAATGTTTTTGGCAGCCCTTTTGTAGTGGCCAGAAAATGGAAACTGAATGGATGCCCATCAATTAAAGAATGGCTGAATAAATTATGGTATATGAATGTTATGGAATATTATTGTTCTGTGAGAAACGACCAACAGGACGATTTCAGAGAGGCCTGGAGAGACTTGCATGAACTGATGCTGAGTGAAATGAGCAGAACCAGGAGATCATTATACACGGCAACAACAATATCATATGATGATCAATTCCGATGGACATGACTCTGCAACAAAGAAATGTTTCAAACCAGTTCCAATTGTTCAGTGAAGAAAGCCATATACACCCAGAGAGAGGGATATGAAATGTGGACCACAACATAACATTTTCATGCTGGCTATTGATGTTTGCTTGCATTGTGTTTCCTTTTTCTGATTTTTCTTTCTTGTAGATATGATTTTTCTTGCACAAAAATGATGTGTGGAAATATGTATACATATATTCGATTTGTCAAGTATTTTAACATAATTAACATGTAGTGGATATCCTGCCATCTAGGGGATGGGTGGGGAGTAGGGGGGGAAAATTTGTAACAGAAAGCTTTGTAAGGGTCATTGTTGAAGAATTACCCATATGTATGTTTTGCAAATAAAAAGTTTTAATTAAAAAAAAAGAAAAAAAAGAACTAGATAAAAAGAAAAGAGCCAATTCATCACAGTTGACCATCATATAATTTTCTTGCTGTGTACAATGTTCTTTTGGTTCTACTCACTTCACTTAGCATCAGTTCATGTTAAGTCTTTCCAGACTTGCCTGAAATCAGTCTGCTCCTCATTTCTTATAGAACAATGATATTCCATTATATTCACATATCATGATTTACGCAGCCATTTCCCAAATGATGGGCATCCACTCAGTTTCCAGTTTCTTGTCACTACAAAAAGGGCTGCTATGAACATTTTTGCACATGTAGTTAACAGTATTTTAATGGTATTTTTGACAAATAATGATCATTGTTGACAGTGACAACTTTGATCTATCAGTAATATATTAAATTATTTTTGGTATAACATAAGAAGTTAGCAGCCTTGAGATCAAATGATCACACTTTTATATTTTACATAATAAATAAAATGGAATTTAAAAATAATATGCCAGGTAGCTCAGGCTTTTAGAAAAGTGAATTTCAAAGGGTTACAAGGAAATGGTCAAAGAAGGATGAGAAGGTGTGAAGAATGAATTTTTGAAAACATTGCAAAAATGATTCTGATATGAAGAAAAAAAGGAAAACTGCCTAGAAAAACAGATGGGTTCATTGACAAATCCAGATAAAAAATGTGTATGTAGAACGAAAGGGAGGGGATATAATTGAGGATAAATATTAAGGAATAACCTTATCCTATAAAAATATTGACATGAGTTCTGGAACTAAGAATAAGTGGAAACTGATTGTAAACACTAAATATAACAACCATGGTGGGATTTTTAAAAAGTTATGTTGGAGATAAGAGTAGTATCAAAACATTAATATGAATGTTGCTTCATGTGTATAATACAGTGATAATAGATGGTAGAGAGAAAGCCAGATTGTTCAGTTGCATTTTTTTTTTGTTTTTTTCACTAAAAAAAGAAAAATGATCTTTGGACAAGGAAAAATAGAATAAAAATGATTAGTAGTGACCGCAAAGACTAGTGAAGAGAGATGAAAGTCTCAAATTACCAAAATGAATTCATGTCAAAAGGTCTCAACAAATTTTTATCCTACTCTGGTGTTTTGAGGTGGAAGATGAGAAAAGAGCATGGTCTCTCTCCAGAAAGAGAAGAAAGAGAGAATCTAAGAAGAGAAAGAAAATAAAGAATTAATGTATTGGGGTCCGCAATACAACATCCGTCCTGATATACCTAGGACAATATCCATCCCATAGCCTTAATCTCAGATACCTGTCAGAGAAGCTGTCTTTTGCAGTTGAGGTCTTTGCTGCTCACCTGTTGGGCTTTTTCTGCCACTCTTTGTTCAGCAAAGTCTCACCACTGCTTTGAATTCCATTCCCTACAATTCCTTAAAACAGTAAAGTATTTATGGATCATGCGATTCTGCCAAAGAGGGGATCAAGAAGGGGAAAGTCAAGACATTTTGGTTCAAATAGTGGATATTTATCTTCAGCATCCTGACTTCCTTGGTGATGTCCAAAGGCCAAGATAAAGCTACACTCTTATTCTTTGAAAAATTGTAATATGCTTTAATAAAAGGGTGACAAATGATTAACTAGGGAAACAAGCAGAGATAATTAAAAGCTAAATCATCTAAGACAAATTTCATTTCACTTTTGGACATGGTGATAGACTAACAGATGAGGAGAATTCTATAGATAGAGTATACAGAAAATTTTTTAAAAATATTTGAAAAAGTCACTGCTGGCATTACTTGGTTTTAAATTAAATTTTAAAACATATTTTGTTGATTCATTTTGACAATTCAGAGTATCCTCCCATTGAATCCTCACTTGTGATCAAGAATAGCAATTGAGCAAAACATTCAATACAATGACTAATTTTGAAAATACATAGTTTGACATACTCCTCTTCCTCTATGCTATGAGGAAGGAGGCATATTTCATTTTCTGTACTATAGATAGAACCTTTGTTTTTCCATTAGTCAATCTGAGTGCTTCTCAGTGAGCTCTGTGGAGTTATTGTGTACGTTGTTCTTTTGGTACTGCTAATGCATCTTTGCATCAGTTTAAACCTCCCCATTTTCCTGAATACATCATATTATAATTTCATACATCACAATAATATCTCATAAAATTATATTATGTAGGTTTTTTCTGGCATTCACCAAGTTAATTCGTCATTCACTTTTTAGTTTTTTTGCTACCACAAATTATACTTTTGTTTATTCTGGCACATTTTACGTTGTTTCTGCCTTCAACTTCTTTGTGATATAAACTCAGTTGTGGTTCAACTTAAGCAAAGGATATATAATTTAGTACATTTCTTGTATAATTCCAAATGCTTTTTTCCATGACTTTTAAATCTTACTTTTAATTTAGGATTTTGTTTGGGTTTTAATAGAATTTCCACATGTTCTTCCATTTTTGGGGGGGTATCTCATATTGAGATTCTGTGATTCTATAAACTTAGACGTTTTTCTCAATACAAAACTGATATTCTCAGACTTGGCTCAAGTCAGTTAAGGGTGGCTATTGCTAATAACATGTTAGAGACTCATGGAGCATGAAGCTACAAAAAGTAAAGGAAAACTTTTCATTCTGATTCTGTGAGAAATTTTACATTTCCTATTAACAAATGGACAAATGGATAAAATAGGCATAAAAAATTACTTTTTTTGGTGAGGACCAAATGAGATGATGTTTAATAGTATAAATTGTTTTGAAAACCTTAAGTTTATTAGTATGTGGGGTTTCTTACTTCATATTTACACATTAAAAGGGCAGTACTTCTCAAAGTTCCAAGTAATCTTTAAATTTAATGGTTAAAGTATAGACTATATAATTTGTAACTTTAAAAATCAAAAGGTCCAGCTTTTGGAAAATGGATCCACACATTTGTAAGGTTTAGTCCCTATGTTTACTCAACTTCCCAGAAGAGTAATCTTGTAGGATGGAAGGAAGGCTAGCCACGTTGATCTCATTTAACATCAAAGAGTTCATTTCTGGATCTGGTACTTAGAACAAGAATTTATTTTTTCTCATCTTAATTCAACACCTTGGTAAAGTTAGCCTTGCATGAGGCATGCATATAGAGGGCATTTAATGGTACATTTTAATATACATCTCCTTCTTGCTAATGTTCATGCAGTTGTATGAAATTGATATGACAGCTTACAGAACTATAAATGCTCTTTTTTTTATTAAAACTTTTTATTTGTATAACATATGTATGGGTAGTTCCCCAACATTGATCTTTACAAAGCTTTCCATTACAAATTTTACCCCCAGTCCCCTCCCCTCCCCTAGATGGCAGGAAGTCCACTACATGTTAATAATGTTGAAATGCTTGAGATGTTATGCAAGAAAAATCCTATCTACACGAAAAAAAAA
>JAJPUD010006244.1:83453-126280 GCA_023553655.1 Myrmecobius fasciatus | reverse complement strand
GACGATTTCAGAGAGGCCTGGAGAGACTTGCATGAACTGATGCTGAGGGAAACGAGCAGAATCAGGAGATCATCATACACAGCAACAACAGTATTACATGATGATCAATTCTGATGGACATGGCTCTCTGCAACAAAGAATTGTCTCAAACCAGTTCCAATTGTTCACTGAAGAAAACCATATACACCCAGAGAGAGGGATATGAAATATGGACCACAACGTAACATTTTCATGATCTCTATTGACATTTGCTTGCATTGTGTTGCCTACCTCTGATTCTTTTTTTTTCTTGTAGATAGGATTTTTCTTGCATAACTTCTCAAGCATTTCAACATTATTAACATGTAGTGGACTTCCTGCCATCTAGGGGAGGGGAGGGGACTGGGGGTAAAATTTGTAATGGAAAGCTTTGTAAAGATCAATGTTGGGGAACTACCCATACATATGTTATACAAATAAAAAGCTTTAATAAAAAAATAAAAAAATAAAATTAAGTAAACAAAATTTATTTTTAATAAAAGAACACAATAAAGCAAAATAAATTAAAAAAAAATAAAAAAAATAAAATTTTTCTTCGTGCTTCCCTGGCTTATGGACTGAGAGGAATAGTATAAACTCTTGCTCCTCTCTCCCTTTTTAGAATATCACTAAGCAACTTATCTTCATAGGTCTTTTTATGTGGAAGAGTAGTTTACTTTTTGTGCTGTTTAGCTCCACAAGAGTAAGAAGTGGGAGCAATGATCATTCATTAGAAGGAAAAGATAAAATGCTAAAGAATGGGCTGTCTCAGGAAGATAACTTTTCTCTCAGAGACTTTCAAAGGAAGGCTAGAGGATACCTACTTGGATATGCAATATATATCATCTGGTAAGATTTTATATTCTTTCAAATCTCTTTCAGTTCTGAGATTCTGTAATCCTTCCAAGTCCTACTTACTATCACTGTTATAGTGAGCTCACATGTAATTAATTACCTTCCTCCATGCTGATATTGTTATAATCTGCTCTCAATAACCCAGCAGTTTTAGCTGTAAAAGAGACAAGTCAGTTTTGAATTAAAGATGTCTGGTCCTGTTAACAGCTAGCTACTTTATCCTGTCATAACTTGTCTCTCCCCATCAGGAGCTGAGATGAAGGGCAAGTTATTGTGCCATAGGCCTTTATTTCAGAGCCCTAGAAATCAATGATGTGTCAGTTCAGAATTACAAGGACTGCTTAGCATATAGGATCCTAAAAGAGAGAACAACAGCACTGGGTAGGGAGGCTCAGGGAATAGAGTACTGGACTAGGTCTAAAAAAGACCTGAATTCAAATCCAAACTCAGACATTCACTAGCTGTGTGACCCTGAGAAAGTCACTTTTATTTTCCTTAATTACTGGGTATGGAAATGGCAAATCATTCCAATATCTTTGCCCTCCCCCCCCCAAAAAAATTTAGAGAGTCATGAAGCATCCAACACAACTGAAGGACTGAAGAACAGGATTTCAACAGGCTAGAGTTAGAGAATTGGAGGAGGTAAGAGAATTATGAGTAACTAATTTGAAATGTGTTTAGGTGTAAATCGTCCAGTTTGATTAGTAGAATTATGCAATGTCATTGAGAAAGTTAGCTTTGATTCTCTGTTGAGAATGTCATTCTAAAGTAGTTTTGGTTTTATTTGATAGGAAATGGGGAACTCTTGAAGTCTTTTAACCTGAAATGATTCTTAGAGAACAGTCAAATTTGTTCATTCTATTGATAAGGAAGATAGGAGGGCAGTGAAGGGTGTTAAAGTGGCAGGTTAATTCTTTAGTGTAGTGGTATTGGAGAAATTTGTTTTTTATGGTTGTTTAAAGCAAGGTTTCTTAAAGTTTTTTCACTCATGACCCCTTTTCACCCAAGAAATTTTTACATGACCACTAGTATATAGGTATATAAAATATCATAAAAATCATAAACATAATAAATCATAATTCTGTGACCCTTACATTCAGTTATGAGACCCCATATGGGGTTGAGACCCACAGTTTATTTAATAAACTGAAATTCAGTCTTTTTAAGCATTTAAAATCAGTTTGACATTTTGCATTTCTGTTACTACTATATTCTAAGAAACTTTTAAGATGTCAACTACACGTTGAAAACAATGGAAACTTAAATTAAGATTCTTCATGTTTGTGTTCATATGTTCACTGAAGTTTTTGGTGCATAAAGACTATCTACAAAATACTAAAGATCTGGATGGAAAAAATGCAAGTTACTCATTTTGCCTACTTAACGATAATGTCCAAATAATTAATAACTCTTATTTTTATCTATATGTGCTGACATCATGTAAATGTAGCTAATGCCAGGGTTTTTAAATGTAACTCTATGGTCTTTCTGGGATTTCCTCTGGCAATGAAGTGGGAAATGACAGTTGATTGACTGTAGCAGTGAAGTATTCTGAATGACTTTGCTTTTCATGAAGGTATAAGCAATGAAGAAAATCATGTTCAAACTCAATTCATCTACCTTTCCTCTTGGATTGTATTATTTATACTAATAACAATCACATTTTATTATTCTCTGACCCTCAGTTTTCTCCTTTGTAAAGTGAAGATGATAATATTTCATGACATCATGTGAAATAATGTGTAAAGCACTCAGCAAACCTTAAAATGCTATATGAATGCAAAGTATGGTTGTTATTAATAATATTGTTATGTACTTTGTATTAAAGCCAAACTAGACTACATCTAGAATATCCTTTCCCTAGGAGGAAATTTTCTTTACATTTTCATTCCTTTATTATATAGTTACAATGATCTTTTTTGCATTATTCTTACTTGGGTCTCATCCCCTTTACTAAAGCATAAACTACTTAAATATAAGAGATCATCTATTTATATTTCTACCTCTTTTAATACTTGGCACATTCTTTGTGAGAAATAGCCACTAAATAAATATTTTTAGAACTTTCTGTCATTATTGAATCAACACTGAGGAGAATAATAAAAATCATCTTATTTCAATTTAATATTAAATATCAGAAGCTTTATAATTATTTTAAGAGACATTCTATGCCAGACACTCAATCATTTAATAACAGAAGATAAGGATTAGAGATTCTTGACACTATAGGGATTTTATAAGAGTCACTCTGAAGTGTCTAGTGTACCTTTACATGATTAAACTTGTTAACCTTGTAAGGCATTGCAGGAATATCTGTGAAACAATGATCTGTTTTTTTGAATCAATGGGAAATTAACAAACATTGTGGCAGATACTGCTTGGCACCATCAAGGAAGGGCTTTTCACTATTTCTTACCCCCATATCCAAATTGTTGCTAAGACCTGTGCATTTCACTTTTGCATTATCTTGAAAACATGCCCCCTTCTTTCTGTTGGCACTGTCACTACTCTTATATAACCCCGTATCACCTCTCACCTTGCTTACTGCAATAGCTTCCTGCTGAGTCTGCCATTCATGAATCGCCCCACTCCTGTCTATTCAACATTTATCCTCTACAGTGGTATTATTTAAGTACTGATATCATCCCAACATGTCCATAGTAGCTCCCTGTTATCTTCAGGATCAAATACAGAATCTCTCTCTTTAGCATGCAAAATTCTTCATAATCTAACATCCCTTTACTTTTTCAGTCTGACATCTTAGACTTAGCCACATATTCTTCAATCCAGGGTCATGGCTTCCTTGCTGTGCTGGGAACAAGTTACTCCATCTTTTGGTTCTAGGAATTTTCTCTGGCTCAATATCTGAAATTTCTCCTATACTTACAATTCTCTCTTTCTTCATCTCTACTTCCTGCTTGGCTTTTCTGGCTTCTCAAGTCCTAGATAAAAATCCCATCTTTTATACGAAGTTTTTCCCAAGGCCTCTTAGCAATTGTCCCCTGGGAACCCAACCTGCCAGTATGTCAGAATAGGCACTCTTCTGCTTCTCCTCCTCTTTTTCTTCCTTTTGTACAGTTCTTCCTCATTCAGTTCCAATTCATGCACAAATCAAGGTAATCACACACATGATATTATAGTTCTTTTTGAGAATGAAGGATGAACAAGTCTAGTGCCTTCCCACTATTAATTACATTGTTTGTACTTATTTCTTTGCTTATTGACTCCCCCTTTAGATTGTAAGCTCTTTCAGGAAGAGCATTATCTTTTACTTTTCTCTGTATCCCTTGCTCTTAACACAAAATGTTTGGGCTAAACCCCACGTTAGGTGCTTAAATGCTTATTTACTGCTGAAAGAAATAGATGGCAGAGTAACTTCTTTAAAGGGCATTCGTAGTCCCTTCTCTCTTTGTAATAAACCCCCAAGTCTTTTTCTGACCACCATCCTTGGAGTCATCCTTGACTTGACCTATTTTTCCTCCCCTAATCCAATCGGATGGCAAGTCTTATCAATTTTTCCTCTTTCAGTATCTTTTACATCTGTCCCTTTGTCTCTGTTCATCTAGACACTACCCTGGTTCAAACCATGATCATCTCTCCTTAATAGGACCTTAGCATTTTAAAGTCCTTCATAGTTTGATGCCAAATTAGCTTTACATATTTATTTCATAATGTTTCTCTTAGGTCAACTAATTGTTTTTTGAACTCAATATGCCTTCTTCTCCATGTCTTTGTGCAGATTGCGCATCCCTGTCTCCTTCCCCTTCTCACCCCTTATCTAGGATGAAATTCTTTTTTTCTCTTTACCTCTTAGAATCCCTCACTTCCTTCAAAATTTAGCTTAGGTGTTACATTTTACAGGAAGATTTTAAAAATTTCCTCCAATTATTAGTATTCTCCCACCCAAAATATTTATTTACCTGGGTATATGTTGTACTCTCTCAAGTAAGACTATAAATACTACTCAGTCAATCAATATTAAGGACCTGCCATATGCCAGGCATCTCTACAAATGTTGGGTGCTAAGAATACAAATACAATGAATGAACTAATTCCAACTCTCATGGAGCTTACATTCTAATGGGGAGACAATAAAAACATCATTTTAAAGAAAATTAATATAAATGAATACAAAGTAGTTAAATACAGGCTACAGGCTAGGTTAAGAGTGACAGATCCAACTATTGAGGGGAACAGAGTAGGAATTTAGGTAGAAGGAAGTGCTTGTACTCCTTGAAGGCAAAGACCCTTTCAATTTTATATTTGCATCCCCAATACTCAGCTTATAGTGGTAGTTGGTTACTGAATGTTTGTTGATTTTAAATTTAAAATTTAAGCTCTTCAAAACAATATGGAATCAATATTTTTCCCCCAAAGAAATTGTTTGTACTTTTTTGTCTAGCTTGATTCAGTATCATTACAGTATAATGTGGTATGCATATGTAATGCCCACTGCTTCCACTAAATCATATGTCTGACTTAGCTGCTAAGTCCTAAGGAATCATGAATGTTATAAAATTTAAGCGACTTACCTAAGTTTTGCCTATTAATAAGTATCAGAGGATTGTCATGTGTGTACATGTAAATTGATAAAGTGAATTTTAAAAATCCTCATTATAAAAATAAAGATATGGGTAATATGGCAGCTAGGTGGTGCAGTGATAGAGTGTCCAGCCTGGAGTCTTTGTGACTCATTTTCTTCATTTCAAATCTTGCCTTAGACACTTACCAACTGTGTGACCCTGGGCAAGTTACTTAACCCTGTTTGCTTCAATTCTTCATTGGTAAAATAAGCCAGAGAAGGAAATAGCAAGCATTCTAATAACTTTGCCAAGAAAACTCCTAATGAGGTCACAAAGAGTAGAATGATGGAACAACCACAAAGCCTTACCATTAGGACTCCCTTTTAGAGGGCAGCTAGGTGGGGGAGTGGACAGAGTGCAGGGACTAGAGTCTGAAAGACTTGAGTTTAAATCCAGCTTCAAACGCTTACCAGCTGTACGACCCTAGGCAAGTCACTTAACCCTATTAGCTTCAGTTTCTTCATCTATAAAATGAGTTGAAGAAGAAAATGGCAAACCACTTTAATATCTTTGCCAAAAAAAACCCAAATGAGGTCACAAAGAATTGGACATAACTGAAAACTACTGAACAGAAGTAACAATCTGTGAATACAAACTTCAGAAAACTAATCTTCTGTTTAATGCCCATGAGATTGTTATATTTGACCATCAGCTAGCTATTTTATGAGAGCCAAATGACATTTCATCTTTGGTAAATTTTTGGTGCCATTTAAAAAATATTGAAATAAATTTTAAGGCTTAGCATTCAGAATTGTGGGAACCTTAGCATTTAGTGTCTCTTCTGGTACAGAATCTTCAAGTTTATTATCAACTCATTTTGATAGAAATAAAACACATTACGTTTAGAAGAATTGTGCCATCTTTATTCATCTATCAGTTGTTAGAAACTATATATTTGTATATGTATTTATATACATATAGATAAATTGTTTGAATGTATATCTAAAATTGATAAAGATTAGAACAAAGAAAAATGAAAATTTTGAATAGTATATTCTAGTGTCAACATGACATTTACTCAGTCATCTTCTCTGTAGTTAAAAATTTTAGTAATATAGAATTTAGAGAGTATAAAAGAACATTAGGGCAGGGATAAGCTTGTAACATTAAAATATTTTTTTGTGTAAGAAAATTTTTACACAAGTGTGATAGGATATAGAAATGCAGTAAGTCTTAGAGAACAGAGTCAAATCTCTTCATTCTATTCATTCTACTAATATGGAAAGCCCAGAGTACTAAAATATCTTGTTGAACTAAAGTATTTTCTGTCTCCAAAACCAGTGTACTCTTCATTCTGTCATGCCATTTCATATCCATCTGTTTCTATTAAATTCTTGAGAGAAAAATAATCATTTTATTGTATATTATTGCCATATACTTTCTTTGGATCTATTTCCATCTAGAAGCAGGTAGGTGGCTGAATAGATAGAGCACTGGCCCTGGAGTCAGGAGGACCTGACTTCAAATCCAGCCTCAGATACTTGACACTTACTAGCTATGTGATCCTAGGCAAGTCAATTAATCTCTGTTTGCCTCAGTCCGCTGGGGAAGGAAATGCCAAGTTACTCCAAACAAATGTCATGGACAATATTGGCGTGCTATGGCCCATGGGTTCACAAGGAAATGGACTTGCCTGAATGACGATAAAAACATCTCCATATAACAGACATTGCCTATGACAAAGTAATTAGATTGGACAGAATTGGATTCTAGCTGTGTTTCTGATAATCTTAATATTCTCTATCAAATAGCTGTTTTCTTTCCCCACACCAACCATTTTACAAAAAGTACTTGCAAAAAAAATCATCAAATCTAGAAATCATCTACTAAAGCAAACTGATAGCAAAAAGGTATAGAAGAAACTTTTCCCAAGTTTAGTATACTTACCTTCACTGGCTTTTTTTTTTTTTAATTAAGAAGGGACTAGATTTGAACTATTTCACTTCTAAGTCTTGTCTAGGATCAATACTGCTAACATATTTTGTATAGCTTGATTTCATCAACAAAATACAAAAATACAACAAAAATACAAAGATCCTAGAGACACTGTTATAAAGGGATTTAACCAGTAGTAGTTAATTTGGAATTGGAAACAGAGGAGAGTTGACCACTTACTGTGTATGTTTTAGTAGGCAATCATTAGGAGTATGCATTGTACAAGACACAAGGTCCCTTCAAATCTAAATGTGATGATTCTGAGCTTTGATAGCAAAATGATGGTTTGAATCTCCACACTCAGTCTGCTTAATGTCTTAACTAAAAAATATCTATTTTACCTTAAAATATATAAAGAAGAAATTACTTTATCTTGCTAAAACTATTTGGATATAATGTAGGTTAAATCATATGCTTTTGAAAACTAATAAACAGCTAAAGACTATGCCTATTTTCTGTTTTCTGTTTTTCTTCTTAGAAATTCCTCATTAGCATTTTAAAAAGAGGTTTATGATATTGTTATACTTAAGAAAATTATATTTTAAGGAATGCTAAAATGCAGTGCTTTTTTAGACTTAAGGGGTAGTTGGGAAGAAAACTAAATCTTTGTTTATGTGGTAGTCAATTTTGATGAATGAAAGTTTTTTTTAAAGGAAATTTAGAATTAATGATAAAAGTGAGATAATAAAGCTATATTTATAAAAAACATAATTCTATTTTTTCATTGGCTAATTTTGTTCTATCTTGTTCACAGTAACTATAGTACTGAATGGAAGTGGCTTGTAGACAGAGCTAGAGTTGGCAGCCGCTGGACGTGGCTTCAGGCTCAGATTTCGGAGCTAGAATACAAAATCCAACAACTAACTGACATTCACAGACAGATACGTGCCACCAAGGTATTGTCTTTGTGCTCAAAACTGGGCTCTTTTAAATGATTAATCTTTTGCTTATATAAAGAATAATTCATAGAAAAATAAAAATGATTAACTGAAGTACTGTTAAGGAATTTTATAAAAATTGAAATTTTAGTAAGTTTTTGAAACTTAATGTTTCATAGTAATGTAAATTTAAACTTTGTATACTTTTTTTCCTGTAGAAGTTTCTTGTTATCCTTTCTGAATTATTATTTACTTTTTCATTTGATTCTATTTAGTTAGATTAGTAAACATTTTAATGTTGTTCGTGTCTACTTTGTTGATGTTTAGTTTAGGAAGTTATTTGTGGGAAATTGTACTGAATATATTTTACTAAACTAGGTCCCTAGATTTTTTTCCAGCAAAAATAATAACTTAAAAACAATCAACTTAAAGGGGAGTATGCTTTGATATACTATTTTCAATGTTGAATTTAGAAAAAATGTTAATTTTAAAATTTTAGCAACTGACAGTCTCCTTGACAGCAAAGCATTTCCATCTGGATATACAGCTGGCATCTCAAAATTTAAAAGCCGAATGGCATTGTTTGTGTTTTTATGCATCTTAAAATATATAATTTCCTTAGATACAAAGTCAACAAACCAATCTTATTTAATCTTTCCCTCCTAAACTTGTTCCTCCTTATGACATCTCTATTTCTGTGGTTTTTTTTTCCAGTGAATTTTCCTTGGTAGAATCCTTGTAATTATCTTGAACTTTCTTTCAAATCACTTCATGTTCCAATAGCTATTAAATCTCCATGTATTTATCAAACTTCTGCTTTTTTCTTGATTTCCTACTACCAACACATGAGTATAGTCACCTAAGACCATTTTCCTGATTGTTGAAGCATCCTCCTAATAGTTCTTTATCCATTCCCTCTCCCCTCTCCAATCTTCTCCATATTACTTCCATCCAATCTTTCACACCACTGTCAGAATAATTTCTTTTCTTGTATCTCTATCTAATCTTGTCATTCCTCTGTTAGAATTTTCAGTGACACTCTAGTATTTCTCAAGAAAACTCCAGTACCTTTGCCTGGTTTTCTGGATCTTGCCATAAAAGTCTGGTGTTTCCAGATTTATTTCATATGACTCCTCTGCAGCTAATCTTCACTCAGATCAGATGAACTACTGTCTGCTCCCTGAACATAACTTCTCTACTGTGTTTGTG
The DNA here is from genome assembly GCA_023553655.1 of Myrmecobius fasciatus. Taxonomy (NCBI): domain Eukaryota; kingdom Metazoa; phylum Chordata; class Mammalia; order Dasyuromorphia; family Myrmecobiidae; genus Myrmecobius; species Myrmecobius fasciatus. Next base: position 116,802 of record JAJPUD010006244.1, on the reverse strand, counting down.
TTCACAGTGTCATTTGTGCCTGAAATGTCTTCCCTTTTCTCTGGTCCTAACTATCCTTTTAAATTCAATTCACCAGTCACTTTCTCCATGATGTCCCCAGATGGCAATGACCTTTCCCCTTTCATGTCATATAGCATTTGGTTTTACAATTCTCTAAAATACCTAAAATGAAATATTGTATATAATATTTACAAACTTGTATATTATTCCCCCTCTGTAAGCTCTATGACAGCAGGAACTGTGCCTTATCTAAATTTTGTATTTGCTTTAATGGTTGGAACAGTGATAAATAAACGTTTGTTGAATAAATGAATAATTCTCTGACTGCTTTGCATGTACAGGAAGGAAAATTTTGATCAAAGAACACACAAAACATTATTTAAAATTTTTTAAAAAATCATTTGTTTACAAAAATGTCTACACACTTCAGACATATCTTTTATGGATGTCAGTTACTTAGAAGTGAATTGTAACAGTTTGAAATAATAACATAAAATGAAAAGGACTGAGTCACCCATGAAAAAGGGAGGAGTTCATCTAGACAGAAGAGAATTCCTTGAATTATAAGTTTGTCCAGGAAACGAGGTCTTTGCTATTCCCTAATTTTCACACACACACACACACACACACACACACACACACACCCCTATGATATATAATCAATCACAAGAGTTATAGTTAAGAGGAGAATAACCATTTGACTAGGGAATCCTGAAGTCATACTATAGAATAAGTCTTGAACTTGTTTTAAAATTATATTTCTTTTCTCTAATTGGTTTCCATTTTGATTCTTTCTGTTTTATTTTAAGCACTTAAGATATGGTCCTAGGAAAGGATCATTAGGCTTCACCAGACCACTGCCAGAAGAGATCATTGCACAAGAAAGGGGAAGCCTTCTATGAAGGAGCTAATGCTCTTTAGGATGTAAGAGAAGATTGAGGGGGAATTGTGATATTTGTCTTTAAATAGCTGAAGAGCACTGGTGCAGAAGGCTTAATGTGCTTATCCCAAGAGGCCAAATCTAGGAAGTTGCACAGAGGCAGATTTAGAAATTGTCATAGAATTAAAAACTATATTCAATTCAGCAGGTCACATTGTGCTCAAAACTTTATTAAATATTTTTATTTATTAAAATAGCTTGTCAGCTGGGGAAAATGTTTCCTTGGGAAATGGTTTCTATTCATAATAGATCTAAGAGAAAACACTGCATATAGGAGGACATCCTTTAAATTCAGAATTTTTAAAAAAATGTGTAAATTGGAATATTATTGGGTTATGGGAAGAAAGTAAAAAACATTATTGAGATGATGGACTACTCTTAAAGGCCACCTAGGAGATCAATTGGATTAGGCCACCTTCACCAGCTGATTATTAGCTTCCTGGACAAAGAAGAATATAAAAGCTTAAAGGAAGAGGGAAGTTGTGCACTAGAATATGAGTTCCCCCATTTCAAGCCTAATGAAAATGAAAAAGATGGTTTTAAAATGGAAGTATGTAAACTAAACTGGCTTCTACAGTTTGATATGAAGAAAAAATTCCAACAATTTTAGCTCGCCAAAACCGGATTGGACTGTTTAGTGAATAATGTAGGTAATCATTATTGTATGTGTTGTAGGGGGAATTCTTGTTTACATATGGATTGGCTTCTATGGTCTCAAGTCAGTCAGTCAGTATTTATTAAGTCTCTGCTATAGATTAAGCTATGTGCTAAGCATTAGACAATATAGGGAAAGACAAACAGTCCCTACCCTTAAAGAATTTACAATCCTATGGGACAGGACAAGGAGCAAATGAATATGTACCAAGATGAATTGGAAAAGACTTCCTGTAGGAGCTAGGATTTCATTGAGGACTTCAAGGAAGCCTGGGAAGCCAGAGGTGGAGATAAGAAGGGCGAGCATTTGAAGTAGCAAAATGCCAGCTAGAGACAGTGCCTGGAGCTGAGATGGAACAGCTTGTTTCTGGAATAGCAAGGAAGCCAATATCACTGCATTGAAGATTATGTGGAAGGGTGTGAGACTGGGAAAGGGGAGTAGAAATCAAATTCTGAAGGACTTTGGGTTTTGTATTGGATCCTGAAGATGATAGGGAGCCCCTGGAGTTTATTGAGAATGGGGATGACATCAACACTTAAGGAAAATCATTTTGGTGGATAGACTAGAATTGGGCGATTGGTGGCTGGCAAACCTATGGAGGGCTACTGCAGTTATCAAGGTATGCAGTGAGAAAGGTCTGCCCTAGAGTGGTAGCAGTATCAGAGGAGAGAAAGGAGCACATTTAAGAGATGTTAATTTCCTTAGAAATCTATGTTTTTATTATATAACTATGCACTATATTGATGAAATAAATATTTATTGAATCATTTTTTATCACTTTTGAAAGGTGTGTGATTTCATTGAGATTCCATGGTTTTGAAATGGACTTCTTTCTGTTAATAATTTTTTTGATATGCTTATCCTAGCCATCTCCTTTACATTCATAGAATTATTCAAGATCCTCCTCCACCAAGAGCTTTTTTGTAGGTTATATTTACTGATATTTACTACACTAGAAATTAAAATGTATAAGTTGTTATAAAAATAGTTTTGGCCTCACAGACTCTCTGAGGTTTGGGAGCTTACCTTCTTCCTGGTTTCATAGGCTACACATTGAGGTCCAAAATGTATCCCATTCTTAAAAAGCCTTCATTAACTCTTCTGTCCCTCACAAGCCACTGTCCTGTCTCTCTTAACTTTCACTGCCAAACTTAAGGGAAAAAAATCATCTCTGCTCACAAGTTCTAGTTCCTTACTGCCCTCCCATTTCTCACTTCCCTGCAGTTAAATCCATTAGCTCCCCAGCTCTTATTCTACTGACATTGTTAACTACTGTCTCCTTCCAGGTAATTCCTTCTCTGTGTGTTTCCATGAAACTACATTCCATTGAGTACCAGGTCTGGAGTCAGAAAGCCTCATCTTCCTGACCTGAGATACACAATTGCTAAGTGTCTGAAGCTGTGACTCTCAGCAAGTCACTTAACTTCTGTTTGCCTTAGTTATCCTATTTGTAAAATATGGATAATAATAGCACCTTCCTCTGAGAGTTATTGTGATTTTAAAATGCCTGGTACATATTAAATACTTTATAAATGTTCTTCTTATTGTTGTTCACTAGATTCTTTGCTAGAAAATCATCCAATTCTTGCCCTCTTTTCTCCATTTGTGAATGTTTTGGATATTTCCTCTTCTTAAATATCATCTCATTTCAGATGACTCCTAAAGCTCTGTGTTCAAGCTATAATCTTGATCCTTAATTCAAGTTATTCATCACCGATTACCTATTGAATATATACTTCTTGACATCTCCTTGGCACATAAAACTTAACATATCCAGAATAGAACTCATGTCTTTTCCCCTATAAACCTCTTTTCTGTTTCTATCTAGGGCCCTGATGAATCAGTTTTGACATTTCTTCCTCTTTAATCATTCACTCATTTTTATTCTGTCCCCACAAAATCTGTTTTATTTGTTTTTGCACAGCAAAAAGTGATAAATTTGGATACTGAAGATCTAGGTTTCAAATCTGTGGCTTAAATTTTACTTACCTGCAGAATTATGGCACTAGATTAAATGACCTCAGATGTCTCTTCAAATTCCAATTTTAATTCTGGTACTATGAAAGATACTTGATCCCTTTCATTCACTTATAGAACCATTGCCCTAATTTAGTCTCCCATTACTTGTTGTTTGGTCCTCTATGATAGTATCTAAATCAGTCTCCCTGTAATCCTTTCTAATCCATCTTTTATATAGGTGCTACCAGGCCTGACCATATCACTCCTTTTTTTTCTAGAGCATTTATTGGCTTTTCTTACAAACTTGCTAGTTCGACATTTAAAACCCTGAACAATTTGCTGTTCCTGCAACCTCCTATTATTCCTAACTTGGAGTCCTTTTCACACATTCACTATCTTAGCCAGACTTAACTGATCTTTGAAATTGATCTTTTATTTTCTGCCTCCATGCATTTGAATATACTTTTTCTCTTACTTAAAATGTACTTCCTTATCATTTTTATGTCAAGATATCCTTGTATTGGGGCAGCTAGGTGGCGCAGTGGATAGAGCACCAGCCCTGAAGTCAGGAGGACCTGAATTCAAATTTGACCTCAGACACTTAACACTTCCTAGCTATGTAAACCTGGGCAAGTCACTTTAACCCCAATTGCCTTAGCCCCCCCAAAAAAAATTGGAAAAAAATCCTTATATTCCTTCAATACCCAACTCAGGGGCCACCACCTAGTGAAGCTTCCAATTAGCAACCTCTTAGCAAAACTAATTGACCCCATTTTTCTTTTACTCTATTTGTATACATGTTGATTGTCTCCAGTAAAGTATAAATTTCTTGAGGGTGGTTTTCTCTTTCGCTTTTACACCTAGAAGACATTTAATTTCTCTAATCTTTATTGGCTTATTTGTAAAATAGTAGTAAAAATGTTTGTAGCATTTAATAGGATTGTTTTGAAGAATTTGCTTTATAAACTTTTAAGTAACATGTGTGAGTTTTTAATAATTTATTATTATTTTTGTAATAGAGCCTGTTCTTTCCCTCCATTGTGCCTCTGATCATGCTATTTCTTGCCCTTCCATCTTGAATATTAAAAACTCATTTAGATTCAGAGTCTTAACTCACAGGCCACATCCTTTTTGAAATGTTCCTAGGTTCCCAGATAATGGCTTTCAAGAAGTGGTTTGTCCAGGTTGAGAATGACTTGTAGAAATTTCCTCTCTTTTTAAAGCATGTAATGTCCAACCTTCAGTGTGGAACAGCAATTCAATAGGCATTAATTAAGTGCATGATGCTAAATATTGGGAAAACTCAGAAAGGCAAAGCATAATGCCTGCTTTGAAGAATCTCACAATCTAATAGGGGCAAACATGTAAAAAACTATGTACAAACTAGATCTATCTTTATATCTATATACCTATACCTCTATCCATCTATCTTCTTATTTATTTATCAAATAAATCAGAGATAGTGGACAAAGAAAGGCATCTTGCAGAGAGATTTTAGCTGAGTGAGACTTGAAGGGAAGCCAGGAAAGCCAGTAGCTGGAGAAAGAAAAGGAAAGAATTCCAGGAATGAAGGGTGCTTCATGAAAATGTTCAGATTTGGGGGATAGAATATCTTGTGTGAGAAACAGCAAGGAGTTTAGTGTCTCTGGATTGCAGAGTAGGTGAAGAGGAATAAACTGTAAGGACACTAGGAAGGTAGAGACGTTCCAAATTATGAAGGGCTTTAAAAACTAAACAGAGGGTTTTATATTTAATCCTGGAGGTAATTGGGAACCCCTGAAATTTATTGAATAGGAGGAGTGACATGGTTAGATCTGCATCTTATTTAAATTAATTTAATAATTGAGCACTGGATAGATGATAGTAGGAAGCGTAGAATTAGACTTTTGCAATAATCTGGGCATGAAGGGATAAGAGCCATCACCAGGTTGGCTTACAGAAACCTATTTAATTCACAATATACCTAAACTGTGTGTTTCCTCACAATCCTATCATCATCAGGGGTCTTAGAAAAAGGCCCTCTAAGAAGGCTTGGGAGTAGTTCTGTTTTTGTGGTCTTTAAGAAAAGAAAAAAGGAAGGAAAAGAGTAGAGTGGAAAAGAGGAGAGAATGTAGAAATTTTGTTTATGCAATCAAGATATTCATAAGGAGGGAAGGGTGGGAGTGGAATAGATCATACTTGAATCTTACCCCCATCGAAACCAGTTGGAGGAAGAAAACACACACACACATACACACACACACACACACACACAGTTGAACATAGAAATATTCTATTCAACGGGGAAATTGTAGAGAAAGGAACTGATAGTAACAACTATCACAAAGGAGAGGAGAGAATAAGAAAGATGACATATTAAGACAGGGATTCATGTTAACTACTCATGGGTGGGCTAGGTCATTATAATAAAAATTAAGAATATTATCTAAACTAATTTAGTTACTCAATGCTATTCTAATCAAGCTATCAAAGGATCACTTTTTAGAGCTAGGGAAAAAAACCAAAATTCATTTAGGAACAAAAGACTAAGAATCTCAAGGGAAACAACTAAAAAAAAATGGGAAGAGAAGGAGCCCAGCAGTATTAGATTTACAAAGCAATAATCATCATTAACATTATTATTAGAATTAGAATTTACTACTTGAGAAAAGCTGTTGGGAAAACTGAAAAGCATTCTGCTAGAAATTAGGAATATGTTAGTAGCTTACAGAATACAATAGCACAATAGCTAGCATTTATATAAAAGATTTAATTATCACAATAACTCTGGAAAGTAGGTGCTGTTATTATTCCCATTTTACAGATGAAGAAATTGGAGCACAGAAATTTTAAATGACTTGCCCAGAGTCACACAATTGGGCAGAGTATAATGTATGATTGAAACTACACTTGATCCACTGTATCATTTAGTTACCAGACTCTAGTTAAACTTCGAGTGGATAACTGACTTAGACATAGAGTATGACATCATAAACAAATTAGAGGAGCATGAAGGAAATATTCTGCCAGATCTATGTGTAGGGGAAATGTTAGTGATCAGACAAGTGACAGATCATACAAAGTAAAGTGAACAATTTTGATTACATGAAAATATAAAAATCTTTGCATAAATAAAACCAATGGAACTAAAAGTATGAGAGAAACATGTAAATGAGAAAAATTTTGGTAGCAAATTTCTGTTATCTAAGTTTCATTTCCAAGATGCATAGGAAACTGGTTCAAATTTTTAAGATTATAAGCCATTCATTCTCCAATTGATAAATACTGAAAGGACATGAATAGATAGTTTCCAGAGAAAGAAATCTGAAATATCAATAGGCATACATAAATGGTCTAAATCATTAATAATGAGAGAAACAAAGATTAAAACAACTCTCAGGCCTTACTTCATACTTAGCAGACTTAACAAAAAAGGAAAATGATAAATACTGTTGGTGGAGCTATGAACTGGTCTTCTCATTCTGGAAAACAATTTGGAACTATGTCCCCAAAACTACTAAACTGTACATTCTTTGAACCAATGATATTCCTTCTACATATATACCATCTTCAAAGAGATCAAAGGAAAACGAGGAACAAAATATATTCAGTAATATTTATAGCAACATTTTTGTGCTGGCCAAGAATTGGAAACTGGAGGGGTGATCATCAATTGGGAAATATCAGAACAATTTATAGTATATGAATGTGATAAAATACTATTATATTTTATGAAATGATGAAGGGGTTGATTTAAGAGAAACCTGGGAAAACTTATATGAACTCATGCTGAGTAAAGTGTGTAGAACGAATCAATTTATAAATTAACAATATTGTAAAGACAAACAACTTGGAAAAACTTAGAAACTCTAATCAATTCCAAAACCAGCTATGATTCCAGAGGACTCATAATGAAACATGCCATCCCTACTTCTTGACAGAAAGATGAATAGACTGAGTGTAGATTAAAACTTCATTGTTGTTGTTTGCTTGAAAATGACTAATGTAAGAATTTTTTTTCTTGACTGCATCTAACAGAGTTTTTGTTTTGTTTTTTCTTTTTCTTTGCTATAAGATAAAAGGGAAGTGGGAAAGAAGATGGATTTTTATTGATTGAAAAAAATTAAGAAAATAAAAATTAGAAACTAATTAATTAAATCATGTAGTAATAAACACAGTATAGAATCTCAATATAATTTATAAAATTGCTTTTTTTTGGAATATAGGCCCAAAGGGTATCATAGAACCCTTTGATATTGTAATCACTGCTCTGAAAAGATAAAGATAAAAAAGGCATGTATCATCAAATTGCAAAAGGCATTTATGTTAAGGACAAATGTAACAAATTAACTAAGTCATCCCAAAGGATAAACATTTTGGGGCAAGTAAAATAGAGTTTTACTTCATGTAGCTGGTAGTTATTGTGGTGCTGTTTTCTTCTTCCATAAAAAAAAAAAAACTTCATTAGGGCAACTCTAAGATAAAGTAGTTGTCTAAATATATCATTGTCTTCATTTAATATATCTTTAGCATTTTAGAGTTCAAACTTAAAGCTCCTTAAGCAGAGTCACTAATGAGCAACTAATTGCCTTATGTAAAAAAAAGACTAATATGGGGACTATTAATTAGCACATGGGAGAATTCCTGGAGGGTCTGAACATAGTTCTTAAAATCTGCCCAAGTTGTGCACAGTTTTTGTGCATAAAGGGAGTTTCTATGCCATATAAACTTATTAAAAATTGCTCCCTAATTTATAACTTCTGAATCATAGAATTACACTGGGTTTTCTGGGGGGGGGGCGATGGGATAGAAGGGGAGTATTGTAGGGGTTGAGATCAAGTCTCCCTATTTTGCCCAGTTGGAAATGCAATGTCTTCTCATGGCCCAGATCCTAATATGGGTGATTTGACTCCTCTCTAATTGGTTTGCCCCCTTTTAGGAAAGCTGGTTGCCTTCTACTTCTGGAGGTTCATCATTAAATGGTGTTGGTCCAATACAGACACCCAATTTATTTAACACATTGCAGCTCATATCTTTTGAACTCAAGCTGCAGGCTACCTAGAAGCAGGAATATCAGGCATATGCTACCATAGTCAGTTTGCATTGACTCTCCTAAGTAACTGTAATCATTTAGTAATCTTATAGTGAAAAGTAAAGAATATTATCCTAGAAAATTGCCCTAGCTATGACTAATAATAACAACTTACTAACATTTACGTAGTACTTTAAGAATTTAAAGCATATTTCTCCTAATAGTACGAGACAGGTTTTAAAGGTATTTTTATTTACATTTTACAAATGAGGAAACTGAGACTAGGAGAAGTTAAATGACTTGTTCATGATCTTATAGCTATTATTTGTCTAAGATAGGATCTGAATTTTAGTCTTTTGGTTCCAAGTCTAATGCTCTTTGAATTCTCATGTGATATGAGGGAAATCATTTTTTTTTCATAAATAAAGACTAGATGATTTCTAAGGTTCCTGAAAGTTCTAAAATGAATTCTTTTTTTTCCCAACATTGATCTTTACAAAGCTTTCCATTACAAATTTTACCCCCAGTCCCCTCTGGGGCAGGATGTCCCCTACATGTTGGCAGGAAGTCCACTACATAATGTTGAAATGCTTGAGAAGTTATGCAAGAAAAATCCTATCAAAGAAAAAAAAAGAATCAGAGAAAGGCAACACAATGCAAGAAAATGTCAACAGAGATCATGAAAATGTTACGTTGTGGTCCCTATTTCATTTCCCTCTCTCTGGGTGTATATGGTTTTCTTCAGTGAACAATTGGAACTGGTTTGAGACAATTCTTTGTTGCAGAGAGCCATGTCCATCAGAATTGATCATCATGTAATATTGTTGTTGCTGTGTACAATGATCTCCTGGTTCTGCTCATTTCACTCAGCATCAGTTCATGCAAGGCTCTCCAGGCCTCTCTGAAATCGTCCTGCTGATCGTTTCTTACAGAGCAATAATATTCCATAACATTCATATACCATAATTTATTCAGCCACTCTCCAATTGATGGGCATCCCTTCAGTTTCCAGTTTCTAGCCACTACAAAAAGGGCTGCCACAAACATTCTTGCACAGGTGGGTCCCTTTCCCTCCTCTAAGATCTCTTTGGGATATAGGCCCACTAGAAACACTGCTGGGTCAAAGGGTATGCACAGTTTGCCACCTTTTTTGCATAGCTCCAAATTGCTCTCCAGAATGGTTGGATCCGTTCACAGTTCCACCAACAATGTATTAGTGTCCCAGTTTTCCCACATCCCCTCCATAAAATGAATTCTTAAAAACCACAAAAAGATATGACAGAAGTGACAGCAAGTGGCAACAAATTTTCAACTTGATTGTTTTGCTAATCATGATATATTATTCATGAAAATGACTTGTTTTCATGATCATCTGCTGATTGTATTGGCACTAAGGACTGCTTTGTTACCTAATCCCATTAGTTAATATCATACCTCCATCTTATTTCATGTTCTCTGACTTAGTAATACTAAAAAAGGGAGGACAATTGGAAAATCTTTGCAATTATTTTTATTGTGAGGTTTGATGTCATTTTACTTGTAATTCCTTGATGGAGGTTACATTTGATATTACTGTAGTCATTTCTTTTCCTCAATAGGTCTGTACTTTAATGAGATCTATAACCCTAGTGATTTGCTTATTATAAAAGATGAATTGATTGTATTATCAGAAGTCTGACAAGATTCAGGTAGAGCAGTGTTGTAAGATTAATTGAAGTAAGACAGGTGCATAGCTTTTAGCTGTGAATTGCATTTGTAGACAGATTTGTCATTATTTAGTTTGAAGGTACTTTTCCCTTGTAAATCCACATGATGATCATAAAAGATTATCCTTTTTTAAAGAAACCAAAATAGTAAGAATTTATTTGGATGATTAAAATTAAAAATAATTTGCAAGTTGTCAACAAAGCAGATTGTGAGATTCCCAGTTAACTTTGGGACAATATATATCATCATCATTGTACATCTTTATCTGGGGTATCTTGCAGGTCTTACTGTGTTCTAGCTCCAAAAATTTTTGCATACACTCAATACTCTTTATCTTTTAAGTTAGAATAAATTGTTGTATAGAAATAAAGTTATATATTTTGGGATAAAAACTTATATCTCTTGATTTCTTTGGTATAAGCCAGGCATGTGTCTGGCAATTTATTCTCTTTAAAAAAAAAACACAATATGTTCTTTTTTTCTGCAAAATGCTATGTGATCTCTTAGTCAGATTTTTATATTCCTTTTCCAGAATTAATGCCTTTGATAGTTGCTATGTTGTTTTCTTTGAAATTAATTAAAACTCCTTATTGGCATACTTATACATCTTCATAAATTTTTGCTTTTTTACTTTTAAAATGATGGCTTTATTTAATTGTGCTACCTCATATTGTATTAAGAACTGTTGCAGTAGAAAAAGAGAAATTCTAGCTAGCATTTATATAGCTCTTGAAGGCTTGCAAAGTGCTTTACAAATGTTACCTCATTTTCTCACAACAACCCTGTAAGGTAAGTGTTATTACTATTATTATTATTGTTGTTATTGTTATTATTACTATTTTGCAGATGAGAAAATGGAAAATGATAGAGATTAAGTGATTTTTCCAGGGTCACACAACTAGTAAATGTCTAAGACTGAATTCAGGTCTTTGTGATTTTAGTTTCAGCATTCATTCTCTAAACAAAAATATTCCTTGCAATGCTTAGTAAAGTCAATGTGAAGGTAAATTTAGGATAGAGAGGAAAGAAGTTGGTGCAAATGTATTTTTATAATGAAGAAATAAAAAAAACTAAACATGTATACATATATATATGTGTATGTACATATATATATTCCAAAGTTTCATATATATACATTACTATTATTTTCTTTAAGAAGTGTCAGAAGGAGGGGCAGCTAGGTGGTGCAGTGGATGGAGCACCAGCCCTGAAGTCAGGAAGACCTGAGTTCAAATCTGGTCTCAGACACTTAACATTCCTTAGCTGTGTGACCCTGGGCAAGTCACTTAACCGCAATTGCCTAAGCAAAAAAGCAAAAAAAAAAGTGTCAGAAGGTGACACAGATTGGTAATAACAAATATCAAATTCAAAAAAATGAAATAACATTTTGACAGGAAAAATTCCTTTTTGATAAGAGTGATTTTGGAATCCTCTGTCTCCTTGTATAGTTTGAATCATTGACTTGACAGAACAGAGGTTAAAATCAATAGCATGTTAGAAGAAAAAATGAAGGTGAGATATATGCTATATCCATAGCATACAATTATTTTAGTTTAATAAAGTAAGTAACCAACCTTGAGAAATGGAAAATAGGCAAGGATATCAACTCTGATTCATCTTTTATTTTATTGAGAAATTTAACTGATTTTAAAAGCTATTAAAATAATGAGAGCCCCCCAAAATCCAGAAATCACTTAAGCCACCAAATAATTGATCCTGCCAAGTATAGACTCCTGATGGACAATGGCAATCAATGCATCTTTAGAGTACAAACTTATTTGACAACCACTGCAGAGGGGAGGATCTTACAGACATTACTTCCATACAGAGAATGAGAAGCAAATAAATATAGAAGCCAACAAAAGGTTTGATGTGAGAACCAACCATAAGCTTAATAATTTTCAGGACATTTTTGTTACAGGATGCTGAGGTTGCAGAAAATATATATGAACAATTATCAGAACTGGAAATATTTTTATTGTGATTTTTTTTCATTAGCAACAATATTTGAATTCTGCCCTCTTAGTAGTTGAGCTACAAGGAGAGACTGTGATAAGGACATTTTTAAAGATGAACTTAGGAAGAGGGATTGAATTTGACAAAATTTATCTAGAAGTATGTTACAAGTAACAATTTTAAAGCATCACAGGATGCCAAGTTAAATCAAAGAGAAAATGAATAGATTCTCATAAGCAATTATGAGAATCCCCAAAGGGTAACCAAGAGATGTCAGAAATTACTAATGTACTTTCTCATCTCTAGACCAGCTTTCTCATTTTATGGAAATGGACTGTCTGTGTAAACATCAAAGTTGTTTTTAAAGAAAGCATGAGAAAAGACCAAATTGATTTCACAGATGATTTTCTATAATTGAACCCATTTTCATTATCATATAATTTATTTATTTTTATTTTTTTATTAATACTTTTTATTTGCAAAACATATGTATGGGTAATTCCTAAACATTAACCCTTACAAAGCTTTCTGTTACAAATTTTCCCCCCTACTCCCCACCCCTCCCCTAGATAGCAGGATATCCACTACATGATAATTATGTTAGAATACTTAAATCGAATATATGTATAGTTATTGCCACACATCATTTTTTTGTTCAGGAGAAATAGTATCTATAAGAGAGAATAATCCGATAAAGGAAATACAATGCAAGCAAACATCAATAGAGAACATGAAAATGTTATGTTGTGGTCCACATTTCACATCCCTCTCTCTGGGTGTATATGGCCTTCTTCACTGAACAATTGGAATTGGTTTGAAGCATTTCATTGTTGAAGAGAGTCATGTCCCTTAGAACTGATCCTCGTATAGTATTGTTGTTGCTGTGTACAACGATCTCCTGGTTCTGCTCATCTCACTCAGCGTCAGTTCATGCAAGTCTCTCCAGGCCTCTCTGAAATCATCCTGCTGGTCGTTTCTTACAGAGCAATAATATTCCATAACATTCATATACCATAATTTATTCAGCCACTCTCCAACTGATGGGAATCTACTCAGTTTCCAGTTTCTAGCCACCACAAAAAGAGCTGCCACAAACATTCTTGTACATGTGGGGCCCTTTCCTTCTTTTATGATTTCTTTGGGATATAGGCCCAATAGAAACACTGCTGGGTCAAAGGGTATGCGCAGTTTGATAACTTTTTGAGCATAGCTTCAAATTGCTCTCCAGAATGGTTGGATCCGTTCACAGCTCCACCAACAATGCACCAGTGGTCCAGTCTTCCCACATCCCCTCCAACATTCATCGTTATCTTTTCCTGTCATTTTAGCCAATCTGACAGGTGTGTAGTGGTACCTCAGAGTTGTCTTAATTTGCATTTCTCTGATCAATAGTGATTTGGAGCACCTTTTCATATGATTATAAATAGTTTTAATTTCATCATCTGAAAATTGTCTGTTCATATCCTTTGACCATTTATCAATTGGAGAATGGCTTGAATTTTTATAAATGTGAGACAATTCTCTTTATATCTTAGAGATGAGACCTTTATCAGAACCCTTAAATGTAAAGATGATTTCCCAATTTGATGCTTCCCTCCTAATCTTGTCTGCATTAGTTTTGTTAGTACAGAAACTTTTTAACTTAATATTCATTATCATATAATTTAACAGAAAGATATAACATCTTACTTTTTCTACTTGTTGATTTAAAAAAATTTTTTTTGACTTGGTAGAACGAAATACAACCATGAAGGTTTTTCTCAAGAAACATAGTTTCCACTCATATCTGGAAATTAGATAAGATTTTATGAAAATAATTTTATTCTGAAATCCATTGGTTATTGTTTTCAATCAGGGCATAAAATAGGAAGATATATACATATCTACATATGCATAGCAAATGTCATAGATTCCTTATGCAGAGTACAAATAGAAAACAATCTCCCTATTTATGTTTAGTTTGTCGAAATGTTTCTGTTTGTATAGGGTATTGTATTATTTTCATTTGAGGTATGAACTATTAAAAAGCTTCTTTAGTTAAAGAATATATATATATATATTAATTCATTTGATTCTTATATTCCCATGAGATAGACCATATAGATATCATTTCAGTTATACACATGAGCAAAGTAAAAATCTAATTAAATGATTTGCTTACAGTCACACAGCTAGCAAATATTCATGATGGTATTTGAATTTAGGTTTCTCCTGACTATAAATCCAGCATTGTTGACTATAAATCAATACTGAGAAAACAAAATGTATAATCAATACATCATAAAGTTCTTTCCCCACTTCTCAGTGAAATAGTGTATGTTCAACCCATTTTACAGATGAGGAAAGTTTCTGTGATGTCATTATTCACCTAGGATTACACAGCTAGTAATTATCAAAATCAGAATTCAAAACTACTTCTCCAATATTCTTCCACCAAACCACATTATGGCATAATAGTTAAATAGACAACTTATAGAATTATTTCATCAGAATAGTATATGTTTATCTTGGATAAGCATTCCACATCAATCATTGATCTGATATTAGAATTAAATAAGAAAGAGAGCAAACTGGATGGCATTTAGGGAATTTAGGAGTATTTTAAATCATCCCAAGCTGCTCACTGCCAGAAAAATCTATTTAAAAAAATTCTTTTTAGCTTCAAAATATCAAGGACAAGTATAACCACAAAAAATGAGCTGGTTATATAATGAAAGTAAGGGATAATAATAATGAAATGATAACCTGAGTACTAAATTGATACTCCAGAAATATTTGGAGAAGTAAAGAAAATCCTCTAGCATATTTATGTGGAAAATCAAGGAAGAATTTATGGAAATTTATAGTCGATAAGAAAGTATGTGGGATGGCCCAATATTTGGAAAGTGTTATCCTGATCCATCTAAATAATGGTTTTAACCTACCACAGTTGTTGGCATTAAATGCAGTAATTCATTTGACAGTACTCTGTTACTGTGAAGTACTACATAAATGTAAACTATTTTTATCTATTGTATCCCCTTAGAATCTAAACATTTGAAGGCCATGGTTATCTAAACATTTGAATAATTCAAGTGATGAAGAGAATAGTTAAATTCAACAAACATTTATTTGGCAATTATTACTTGCCGTGTGTGGGGCATACAAAGACAAACTTGAAATAGCTTCTGATGTCAAGGAACTTACATTCTATTCACAGATGTGCAGATATAATATATATTCAAAGTAAATACAAGGTAATTTGGGAGAAGCGGCATCAGCACCTTGGGAGAATCAGGAAGAACCTCCTCTAGGACATGGTGTTTAAGCTGAGCTTTGAAAGAAACAAGGAATCATTCCAAGAGGTAGAAGTGAAAAGGGTACATTCCAGGTATGAAGAATCATCACTAGTACAAAGGCATGCAAGCAGGAGGTAGAATAATGGATATGAGGGACAGCTGGTGGTACATTTAGACTAAGCAGAAGAGTGATTGAAGAAGAATAATTGTAGGTAGGTAGTTTGGAAATAGATTATGCAGGTTTATAAATGTCCACTGAATTGTAGGGAGCCACTAGGCTGCCTAAGGAGAAGCAAAAGAGTGCATGGAGGAAATGGTCAGAGCTCCCATGTTGATCAGCAATTTGGGCCAGGGAGTGACCTCTGCACTATCAATCTAGTGGGAGATAGGGAGACCCAAACATTAAAAATTAAAATGAACACACACACATACACACGTGCGCACGTGTGCACAACAGAAAAGATGTTGTAAATGAGAATAAAGAGTTAACATCTCTGAGATTGTGAAATTGAAGATCTAAAAGGATGGTGTCCTCAACAGAAATAGAGCAATTCCAAAGAGACATAAGTTTAGGGGAAGATTATCATATTCTGTTTTGCACATGTAGAATTTGAACTTCTTCTGAGATATATAAATTAAAATATCTAATAGACAGTTTGTGATATAGGTCTGAAGTTTGAGAGGAGAAACAATTGGATGCATAAATATGAGAATTATCCATACAGAAATAATATTTGAATCCATGGGAACTGATGGAGTCATCTAGAGTGTAGTAAGAAAGAGAAGAGGATCTAGTACAGAGCTATTATACACAGTTAGAAGGCAGGACAGAGTCATAATCAAGGGTCAATTAGTCAGGAAATAGGAAAAAAGAGAAAGTAATGTCATGAGAATCTAGATAGGGGAAAGTGCCTAGGAAGAGAAGGTAATTAGCAGTATCAAATGATGGAGAGAAGTCAAAAAGAATGAGAATAATAAAGGTCAATCAACTAGAATTTATTAAGCATTTATGTGCCAGATATTGTGCAAAGTACTTAGAGAGACCTTTGATTTGTCATTTAAGAGATAGTAACTTTATTTAAAAAAATTTTTTTTTGCTAGGCAATTGGGGTCAAGTGACTTGCCCGGGGTCACACAGCTAGGAAGTGTTAAGTGTCTAAGACCAGATTTGAACTCAGGTCCTCCTGACTTCAGGGCTGGTGCTCTATCCACTGTGCCATCTAGTTGCCCTAAGAGCTAGTAACTTTAGGAAGAATAGTTTGAATAGTTAAATTATGACAAAGAATTCAAATTGCAGAGGGTTGATCAGTGAGTAAGAGGTCAGGATCTCAGATCTAGAGATGAAAAGTATTGTAGATGCCATCTCCTCCAAATGCCTTATTTTTTCAGTTTAGTTAATTAATGCTCAAAAATGTGGAGTGGTTGGCCGAGGTCACCTAGAGTCAGGTTTCAAACTCAGGTTCTACGATTCTAGGTTCAGCATTTTTTCTATTGCAACATGTTTTCTACTGCAACTAGGCAATGATTATAGACAGCTTTGTCTAGGAGTTTGACTATAAGAGAGAGAACAGATATAGGTGCTTACATTCTAGTGGCAGAATGCAATATTTATTTATGAGTTAATTGAGGAGAGAGAGAGTTAAAACTTCTCATAGGAGCTGGTCAAATTGAATTGAGCTTTGAAGGAAGCCAAGAATTGTAGGAGATGATAGTGAGGAAAGCAAGTATTTCAGCCATGTAGGGAAAGCCTTGTCAAAGGCATAGAAAAGTAAGAGATGGTCTGTTAAGAGTAGAGCAAGTTTTCTTGGAAGTAAATATGTAACTATAAAACATAAAACATATTATAACAATATGTAACTATGTAGCATATTGGAAGAGCTTTAAATGCATTTTATTTCAGAGGCAATAAGAATTATGGATCAGGGGAGTGATGTGGTCAGACATGCTTTGGCAAAATAATTATTCACTTTTCTTTTTTTCTCTTTTTGGTAGTCACTAGTGTGGTGTATTTTATCATGTCATGTGACCTGTCAGACTCACTTTGCTCATTTTATAAATGAGAGGCTAGGACAAAGTGTATCTGTAAAGTCACTTTAAGCTACAAGTCCTATATTTGTTGATTATAAAGTAATGAAATAAATTACACAGATGATAGTGTGATTTCTTTTTCATTATACATGCTTTGATACATTTCATTTTTTCAAAAACAAATTGTATTCTCTAAATTTTTGCTTTCTATTGTTTCAGTATTAAAAAGTCTGAATTTATATGTAATTCTAAAAAACTTATAGATTGAATTTTGTCCTGAATTGAACTGTGTTTAATTGCTGTTATTTAGGGAACAGTGGTCCTAGAAGAATACCAACTTCCAAAAGATATTTTGAAGAAACAGATACAATTGACAGACCAAGGAACTTTATTAAACATCACAGAAAATTCTCAGGTTCCTCAGAAGAGACAAGATTCTTTACCAGAACAAGATTTTGAAATGTCACCAAGTAGCCCTACATTGCTTCTTCGAAACATAGAAAAACAGGTAAAGTGAAGTAGGAGTAGAATTTCACGTGCAGTCATTTTTTTTCATAGCTTTGCAAGCATTTAAGTGGACAGCAGTATATTTTTGAATACATGGAATATATAATATGCTATTTGTAATTACAGATAACTTGTTATATCACAATTTGGTAAAATTTCCATTTAGCATGTTGCTATAATTCAGATTTCTATAAATCTAAAATAAAAATAACAAAAAGCCTCTCTATATTGTAGTTCTTTCATATTGGAAATGAAAATCTATGTTCTTCCATGACACCTCTTATCTCAGAAACTTTTTTCAGGAAATAGCCTATTTTCTATACTTCACTCATTAATTTTGTCAAAGATTGAATAACCATTTTTCTTACATGAAATACATGTGTGTAAATAGAAAGCTAAAATGTGCTCTCTCTAGGTCATTTTGGTTTGGAGATCTCCCTTGTTTAGATTCTTATCACTAGTAATTCCAGAAATTTTGTTTGATCCTAGGCTTTCTCATGCCTGTGGTTTTTGAATTAAATTAATCTTCCCAATAGGGCCTGTAATCAACTTGGCTTTTTAGGAATTTTCAAGTGAAGATCTAATTTGAGCCAGAATATACCTAATTCAAACTGGAGGGATACAATAGTCATTGCTAGCCATTTGGGAAACTGTTATGGACTCATATTTGTACATGTGACAACTTTTATATGTCAGGGACTATTTTCTTAATATACCAGATTAGTATGTCAGCTTCTAGTTAAATTAAAAAAATAAGTGTATAGTTGTACTTATAAAGGAGAGCATTAGCAAGATATTCTCAAACTTCAGATAAACAAGTTTGTATAGAAATAGATCCCCAATTTGCCAATTAACCAACACATGCTCATACAATTTATTTGTAAGCCAATTATTTTGAACTATAAATGCATGGCAGCATGGTACAATGGATAGAAAATTGTCCTTGAAGTCAGAAAAATTCAAATTCCCCCTTGAGGAAGAACTGGCTGTGTGATCCTATGTGACTTAACCTACAAGTCCCCCAGGTAACTCTTTATAAGATTATAAATTGCAGGGAAGATACTGATGTGCTTTGGTCAAAGAGTTCCTTATCTCAGATCTCTATACCAGTGAAATTGTAGGTCTTATAAAAAGGAGGGAGAAAAAAAGAAGAAAAATAATGTATTGTCTTATAGACTCTCTTATAAGTTGTGCTGATTTTTAGGAATGCCCTCAGAAACTTATCTAAGCAATAAAGTAATTGGATTACATTATTAATAGTTCTTAGTCCATGCATTAAGTGAAGTATATGATAATAAAGGAAAGGAGGAATCAGAGTTCTTTTTTCTTTGAGGATCTGGAAATATCTATAGATAGAGTTAGTCTTTGGCATTTTCCTACTTCCCTTTATATCTCCCTCTCTTGTTTCCTGGTGCCACCTATTTTCCTAATGCTGCCCAAAATTACTAGTGTTCATAGTTTTATCTCTACCCATGTTTTTGAGATTTCTTCCATTCCTAGATCTATTGCCTTGTAATATTCTAATGATGGAATTTTAGGTAGTCTATGGGAAAATATTTGAGGGCAATAAAGTCTTGCCTAAGAGTCTGTCCCTACTTCTAGCTCTCCAAAATTACTTTTTAAAAAGTCTTGTCTTCTTTATGTACTTATAAATTCAGTTTTACTTCAAAGCTACAACTTTTCCTCATAACTTTCTCTCTTTCTGCTCACCCTACTCAATATAACTTCTCTGTGCCCATGTTTCCCCATAACAGAAATTAAGTTTCTTGAGAGCAAACATTTTGGCTTTATATTTCCCAGTGCTTAGTACAGTGCCTGGCATATAATAGATGCTTAATAAGTATTTGTTCAGTAAATGTATGAGATCATTATGCAGTGACCAATGTTAATGGATAAACTACTAGAGGATCTGGATCATAATCAATATTGACATTCTTACTATAAATTAAACCAGGTTGCTAAAAGTTAATAGCAGTTAAATGGAAGGATGGTTCACATTCTCTTGGAAGAGGTGGTAAATGAGTCAATAGTTTTTTTTTTAATCAGATACTCAAAAGACAAGAAGTGATATTTTTTTCAATGGATACTTGATCATCCATTGCAGTACTCAGAATAAATATCTGTAAAAAGACCATCATGACAATAATTTCAGCAAAACCATATTTTCTGTCATAAGGAAGAATTTATTAAAATCTTTCAAATTAAGTCAACATGTAATTTAATACTTGATAACTTAAATGAAAAGGACAGTGAAGAACATGTTTGAAAATATAGTTGAAGACTAAGAAATACAGGGCACCAAAGAATTATAGGCTCTGTAAAACTCATGTCTATATATGATGAATAATTTCTTCAATATAAGAGCTTGGAAACACTGAAAACCCTGAGCACCAAATAAAATCACAAAAAATGAAATTGGTTATATTTTGACAAATAGGAAACAACCATTTACTTTTTATGTGGAAGTCATTTCCAATTGAACTATCTTTATATTAGCTTCTTGTTGGACAAAGATCAAAATAAAATCTTAGTAAGATAATGCCATACATTTGAGGCAATTCCAACCTGACTTATTTAAACACAGTGTCACTGTCCTGACCTGAATTGATAAGGAATTGAATCATTCAGAAATTCTGTGCACAAATTCTTCATTTTCATTTATACGCCCATTAATGTCTAAAAATGAGAAATAAATAAGTGGAATATTGACATAAGCTATTGTCATTTCCTAAGAAAGTTTAGCTGATATATGTCACTTGACAAAGGAAGAGACCAAAAGAAAGTAAAAATCACTTTAATCATTAACTGCTTATCCTTTTTGCCAGGAGAGATAGAGTTTATAAAATATTATGGACAAAAATGATAAAAAAAATCACCCCCTTTTTTAAAAAGGAGACAAATTGGAGGGAAAAAATTAAAGAAAGCTTGGCAAGAGATCCAACTGAGGCACAATGGCCCAATGACATTTAAGAATAAAATTGGAAATATTACAGTAGAAGACACCTGGGGATATTTCTATAACAAATTCTTTTTCTTCTCTTGATGGGAGCTGCCACGTTTTGATTCTAGCATTATAATGTTACTTGAGAAAGTAGAAATGGCACTTAAAAAAACTGTAAAGACAGGAAGAACTGGACTGCATCAGAGGTATACAGAGGAAGTGTGTACCTGCTGAAGAAATTTTCAGGTGTTTGAGGGACTGGCTTTCAAGATATCTTAAAGTGAAGATTCCCTTCCCCCCACTTATCTCATACATTTTGTACGTATGTGCATTCCTCCTCTCCCCCTATAGACTCTTAAGATCTTTGAAGATAAAGATTCTTGCACTTTGATCTCAGGAACTAGCAGAGTACCTGGCATATAATACGTGCTCGATGAATTTTTGTTGATTGATTGACAATGTTCTGATGAGCATCAACCCCATGAAACATTGTAGAGATTACTAAATCCATAATAATTCAAGAAGAAATTTCAGCTCATCTTTCAGTTCAGGAAAAATGAATAAGAAAATGTAAATTCACATAGAAATGAATCCCTGTGGGTTTAGAAGACCTGCAACTTAACATTTTTTAATGTTGCATTGTATTTTTATTTATTTTGATAAATATCTCCCAATTATATTTAATTACATTTTAATCTGGTTGAGCTGAATTTAGCATTCAAGGAATTATCTGGGATGTTAATAGTCTGTAATATTATGAATGAGAAATTGCTGGAAAAGTAGCACAAAATAGACATTATTAGAGAGATTATAGAAGCAGACCAGGAGGTGGACTTCTTGTACAGACAGGGAAAGAGATAACTTTATGGACAACTTGCAAGTTCTGTTATCCATGTACTGTTGAAAAGACATTAGCCCACTGGTGGAACCCTCACAAGGGATTTACAGGAGGCTATGAACAAATATTTCAGGGGATGAAAAAGTGTAAGCAGGAATCTGTACCCCCAGAGGGAATATCCAGATTCCAAACATCAGTAAAATGTTATTTTATTTCTGGTAATTTTATTTGCTTTCCCTGTGCATAGATTGTTAGGAAGAAGCAACAGAGAAGCATTGTGAGACAGAGAAATACATAGCTAATAACCAGGCATCCGTGTGCTGATTAGATATATGTATATAACTTTACAGGAAAGGTCACAAATTATCTATTAATAAGTTGAAAATATGTCAAAGCAAAGCATTATTCAGAGATAATTGTAGTCTTTAAAGGCAGCTGTCTGTAGTGCATAATGAGACAAAGCATAGGGCACTGAACTCGGAGTCAGCAAAACCCGAGTTCACATCCTGATTTCAAACTATTACTACTAGCTGTGTGACTCTGGGGGAAAAAAATTTCATCTCTCTGTGTTATTTTCATCATTTGTAAAATGAGAGTGTTAGACTCAATAGCCTCTAAAGGCCCTCCTGGCTCTGTATCTATGAACAGTAGGGAAGGGATTGTTTTATTTTTGTTTTTATATACATTATGCTTAGCCTCATGTCTTACATATTGTAGGCATGCAATAAATTGTGGAACATATATAACTTTGGGTAACTCCAGGGTATGAGTCAGGGAATCCTGTGAGTTGGTTAAATTAATTTTTATTGGAAAATATTCTTAGAAATTTTAAGAAACTATATTTTTATGGTCTCCAAATTCACTTTTTCATTACATCTGCATATTTGATACTTAATTTCAGAATAAAATTGGAAAGTTTTTGCTCATTTTTTTCTGAAATAAAGAATCCTTAAAATATTAAATTCATATTGGTTTTTGATTTACTCTTGAATATAGTACATGTATTGAGTTATATAATTTTTTGGCATTTTCATTTTTCTATCCTTACAATTATTTATTTCTTGAGTTTACTATTCAAAAGTAAAAATAAAAACCATATATATAAAAATTTATATTATTGCAGGGAGTTTCCACATCTATAAATTAACTGATTCATAGAATTATCAGTGTATTCTGTCCAAGACTCAGAATTTTGTTAGTAAAATAGAAAACTTCTTAGGTGAGGTTTATTATGTGTTTGAACTTTTATAGTCTCCTCGTTACTCATCCCTATAATTGTTTATTTAGTGGTTGATATAACAAAGTGACAGTATTAAGACAAAAAGCTATTATTTTTTCAGTCTAGCTCATTAAACTTTAAGTCTTCTGTGTATAACACATTCTCAGGCCTATATTATTACATTTTTGTTTAAGGTCTCTTCTCTCTTTGAGATCTTAATTTTTTGTAGAGGAATAATGAAAAGAAGTTGACTTATCTTCTTTTGATAACTATAATCTATTAATTATAGTGAAAGATATATTATTAGAAAGTGGGATTATTTGCTTACCAAGGGATTATATGATATAAGAATGATTCAGTGTTCTTCTCTTAAAGTGATGATAGGAACACCTTCATGACTATATGAGCAGATTTAACTTTTCTTTCACATTCCCAAAATTACAGAATTTTTATTTTTTATTTTTTTTAATTTATTTTTTTTAATTTTTCATTTTCAAAATATATGCAAAGATAGTTTTCAGCATTCACGCTTGAAAAAACAATTTTTTCTCCTGCTTTTCTTCTCCTTTCCTCCCCTACATAGCAAGTAATCCAATATATGTTAAACATGTGTAATTCTTCTATACATATTTCCCCATTTGTCATATTTCCACATTTGTCAAGAAAAATCAAATCAAAAAGTAAAAAAAAAGAGAGAAAAAATCTAAATAAATAAATTTGAAGGATAGCAGTTATCAGAATTCCCTAGAACATTTACAGAATTAGGAAGAAATACCAATGTAAGCTTAAAGAGAGAAATAAAAGAAATCAAAAAATTTTTAAAGCTACCAGAGAGCTTAAAGATCATTTATTAAATTCTTCCATTGTTTAATAACCTTATTTTAAAAGTATAACTTTCTTATCTATATCTGTGGGATTTGGGTATTTTGTTGGCCTTGTTGGGGGTAGGAGTATAGGGAAGGAGGTTAATCATGTTTGCCCATAATATGCTGGATTAAATAATTCATGTAAAATGTTAACATTAAATATGCTTAAATGTATCAAGATAGAAAGCACAAAATTAAAGAATTTTTTAGAGCTATAAAGGATTCCATGGCTTTTAGTTTATTAAAATTCATATTCTAAAGCAACCCCTACTCTAGTATGATAAGATGATTGATAAGAGTGTCAGCAGTCTCTGCTAAAACAGTTCCAGTGACAAGGTACCCACTAATTTCTGGAGACAGGCCTTTCTACTTTCTGGGTACTTTTTATGGCTCGGAGATTTTACTTGGGATCAAGCCTGAATTTCCTTTTCTTCAACTCCTACTTATCATTCCTTGTTCAGCCCTATGGGGACCAAACAAAGCAAGTACAATCCATTTTTCAAATGATGCCACTATAACTACTTGAATACAACTGTCATCTTCAAGTTTTCTCTTTTCCAGACTAAACACTCTCAGGTTCTTTCACACCTCACATGGTGTGAAAAATCTTTCACCATCATGTTTGTCTTCCAGGCTATTAATTCATATCCTTTGTAGGTAGTATGTAACTTAGATCTGCATACAATGCTCCAGAGGTATTTTCATCAGGAAAAAGTAGAGAGGAGCTAACACATAATTTTTGGAATTTATGTTTGGGCTAAGATTGCATTAGCTCTTGTGGATGCCACATCACACTGTTGACTGATTTTTGAGCTTTTAATCTGCTAAACCCCTCAGATCTTGTTTTCAGCCAAACCACTATCTAACCACACCTGTCACTCTTACTTGTACAGCTGATTTTTTTGAGAAAAAAGGTCTTCATATACTCTATATAAGATTAGAATCAGCGTCTAATAGTTTTTTTAATCTAACATAAATGTTTATGATTAGAGAGGATAATAAATAATGCCAGTAGTAGAGAAAGGGTAGTAAAAAGGAAATAATATTTTCAGCTGCTTACCTTTATGTAAATACATATAAGAAGATAAAAGCCCGTACTAGTAAGGATTGGAAGATTAAACTTTTTACTAAAAGAATGTAAACATTTTATTTTTTTCAGGAGAAATTAAACATTTAAGAGATATCAGATATCTAAAATTTAGATAATATTCACAATCATGAATAGGAATACTAAAAAAAATTAACTATTTTCTTACAGAGTGCACAACTGACCGAAATAATCAACAGTCTGATTGCTCCACTCAACTTGTCTCCTACTTCATCACCTCTTTCTTCTAAGCCTTGTAAACATAAACGACTGGCTAATGGCATTTCTAGGAGGTGGGTAATGGTAACATGTTTTTGTTTAAGGATTTTTTGTCATTTTATTTTGATTTTGGGGGGGCTTGCAAAATAATTTGAGCTACCTTGCCCCTTTAACTTTGTCTACTGTTAAAGCAGAGTCTTTAATGATTTAGAAATAATTTTAGATTAAATCAGGGTTTAACTAATGTATTTGCTCACAGGCCAAATAAAAAGAGGCCTGAGTTTGCCAACCTGGATTACATTAACCTTAATGGCATTACAATTAAACCATTGAAAGGTAAAAGAAGAGATTTCAGGAATGCTTTAGTTTTCTAATGAAGAAATTTAATTGGTATGTTGGTATCACATTGTTATGATGACCCTAACCATTGAACTATACTCTATTTGTGTGTGTGTATATATGTGTATGTGTGTCTGTACACAAAAACACACATATATATGTATTATACAAATGTATATTTTGTATAAATTTAGTGTTTTACCATTACAAAAGATCGTTTTTGTATTTTGAAAAATTGAAAAAAATCTAGCTTCTTCCACATCTAAAGAATGTATAAACTCCTTAAAGGAAAGTTAATGCCATGAAAGACAATAATAAAGGAAAATTGGTAGATAACTTTCATGCCTAGAATTTACTATACTAAAACAACTTTCCAGTTTGACTTTTCAAATTAAATACAAGATTTTGTGCAATTTGTTTTCTGAAAACAGCTATAATAGTTTTATTATAAAATACTTAACATGACAAGTCTTAAATCATCTGGCCATAAATAATTTGATATTACATTGGTTTATGTCTAAAAGGATTAGAATTCAAAGTATCATCTTGTGATCATTATGATCTTTAGAGGCCTCGTGGTGTAGTATAAATTCACTTCCTTTAGATACTTATTAGTTGTGTAATCCTTGAAAAGTCACTTAACTTCTGTGTGCCTCACTTTTATCATTTGTAAAATAAGGTTATTGAACTCAATGACCTCTAAACATAATTCTTTGCTTAAATCTATGATCTTGTCATCAGACCTATTTTATATTTCTCACTTTTCCCATATAGCTTTGTTCATGTCACATCTTTTTCAAATTATAACAGAGATCACTATAGTTGTGATCTCGTCACTATGGGAAATACTAATCCTCTTAATGCTGATTGCAAATTATCCATGCCTTTTTATTCTGTGAAGTTCTTGTCTATTTTCTGCTGTAGATCCTTCATACAACATTTACCTGACCTCCAAGTGGCATTTCTCTCTAAATATTTTTATTATTTTAGTATTCTAGTACAGTATTTGGTCTGTCCAAATGCTATCTTTCACTTTTGCTATGTGACTCACCCATTTCCTTTTTTAAATGAGTATTTCTTCATTTATATTTTCATATATCATCTTGTTAGGATACCTTTTGAGATAATGGAGAAGGAAAAATTGTGTTGTTTTTCCAGACAAATAAATAAATGAATGAATAGTGTGATAGACAACTTAGGTCAACAATGAGGAAGCAGAATCAAACAGGAGGACAAATGATTGGTTGAATCATATTTGGCAAACTAAATGATATATATCTCCATTGAGCTTTAGGACATTTGTAGTTTTGAGTTCTTGGAGATTAAACGGTTCTAAGATTGTCTATACATATGTCTTAGTCTTAGACTACATTATCATGAAAGAAGATCTTTGAGTTTAAAAGATGAGTTTTTATATTGGGAAGCAGTCTGACATTATTGAAATCATCTTTTAGTTTGCCAGATTAAATTTCTTCATCCACAAAATGGGTATGATAATATTGTGAAATATGTATTTCACAAGAAATTTTTTGGTGAAAAATCAGAAAAAATATTATGTAAAATGACCTGAAAACTTTAAAGTATTATATGAATGCCACCTATCAGTAATAATAGATTTTAATGATATCTTTTTGCCTTTACATTGCCTAGATTTCCCCCAATATTCTTCCTATCCCTAAGAGAGCCATTCCTTAATAATTTTTTTTACAAAAAAGGAAAAGAGCAATAAAAGAAGAAAAAAAAATCAACAAATCTGTCAATACATCAAAAAAAGAGTTGACAGTATTTGCAGTTTTTTCACATTTATTACTTCTGCTTTTTGTATAGGAGTATTTTATATTCTAATTGTTTTTATTGTTTGCTACTGTTAATAATAGTGGTGATATAGATTATTTTTAAGCATCTTCTTTGATTTGCTATGAAAGTAAAAATTATGCCAAGGCCTTAACACCAACTAAATCAGCTATTAACTGAGCTTTGAAATAATAACCCATGTTCTAATCAGTCAATCTAAAAATATTTATTGAGAACTTGCCCATGTGCCAGACACAATTCTAGGTGTTCTTACCTGCCTTCAAAGAGGAGATGATAATATGATCTAATGTAGCTATATGTAATGCATGTAAAAGGTAATCTTGAAGGGAAAGGCACCAGAAGCTAAAGGCTCAGGAAAGGCCTTCTGCAAAAGGTGGAATTTGACTTGAGTTTTGCCCAGGGATTCTTTGAAATGGAGGTTAAGAGGCAGAAAATTCTAGGCATTGACGATGAGATTCAGCCCTTTATACCTTAAACCATAGAATAAATGAAAGGAGAGGGAGATGAATAAAATTATTGAAAACATAGGAAGGGACTTGAATATTAGATATTAAACAAATGGTCACTGAGGTTATAGGAAAACACTGGAGTTTTTGGAATAGAAGGATGACATAGTTGGAGTTGTTCTTTTTACAAGTCAGTTGGGAATTGTGTAGAGAACAAATTGGAGAAGTGAGAGGCTTGGGGCAGGAATACCTGTTAGGAGGCTATTTAGTCTAATTTAGAAATTATATGGGTCAGAAGTATAGCCATGACTATATGTTGGAAGAATGTAACAATTTGAGTTATAGTGGGGAGATAGAAATAAAAAATCAGACACAATATTTGGTATGAGTCAAAATGAGATGTTGATGATGAATCCTAAATTGTAACCCTGACTGACTGGAAAGATGGGGCTGGGAACTCTTTTGGCAAGTTTTGGAAGAAGTATGAATTTCTGAGTCCTATATTGGACTTGATGTGCATAAGATCTTCCTCTTTCTGTTGATCTGTGTATAAGATACTTACAGGGCTTAATGTTTGAAGTGTCCAATAGGTAATTGATATAGGATTTGAGAGATCTGTGTAAAGATAATTGCATCTTTGGGAACTGACAAGACCAAGTGAAAGGAAAAAAAGATTAATCAAGATAGCAACTTGGGGTAGAATTACAGTTAGGGGCCTTACATAAATGAAGAACCATCAAAGATGACCAAGAAGTAGTTAGACAAATAAGAGGAGAGCTAAGAGATTAATCTGAGAGGATCCAGGAAGAAAAAGTGGTTATCATCATCAAATGCTACAAAGGGGTTAAAAAGGATGAGGATTGAGAAGAGGCCATTATGATGCCCATCAGTTGGAGAATGGCTGAATAAATTATGGCATATGAATGTCATGGAATATTATTGTTATGTAAGGAACAACCAGCAGGATGATTTCAGAGAGGCTTGGAGAGACTTGCATGAACTGATGCTGAGTGAAATCAGCAGAACCAGGAGAACATTATACACAACAACAAGACTATACGATGATCAATTCTGATGGACATGGCTCTCTTCAACAATGAAATGTTTCAAATCAGTTCCAAATGTTCAGTGATGAAGAAAGCCATCTATGCCCAGAGAGAGGCCTGTGGGACCTCAACATAACATTTTCATGCTTTCTGTTGATGTTTGCTTGCGTTTTGTTTTCCTTCTCAGGTTTATTTTTCTTGTACAGCAAGATAACTGTATAAATATGTATGCATATATTGAATTTGTCATATATTGTAATAGTTAGCATGTATTGGACTACTTGCCATCTATAATAGTAGAGAATTGCCTGAGGTCATAAAGACAGTATGTCTAAGATATGTCTTCCTGAATCATTTTTTTTTTCCCTAAGATAGGTTTCTTGAAGCATCCTATTTTCCATTTATATTGGCAATTTTTTTTGTAAATGTTCTTCCATTTCATTTAGTTTGTAAATTTTATTTGGAATATAATTGAGCAAAAAAATTAGTTTTATCTTCATTCGTATTATATTCATCTTTTTCATTTTTGATACTGGTAATTTGACTTTCTTTTTTTAAGCCAAATTAACAAATGGTTTAATTTTTATTTTTTTCCTATAAAATCAGGTCCTAATTTTATTTGTTAGATTTTTTAACTTTCAATTTTAAGCTCTTTTTTTTATTTTCAGGATTTGATATTTGAGGATTTTTAATTTATTCTTTCTGTAGTTTTTTAAATTGCACACCAAATTCACTGATCTGTTGTTTCTTTCTTTTATTGATGTAATTCTTACAAATATAAAATTTCCTCTGTTGCTTTGGCTATATCCAAAAGATTTCCATATATTGCCTCATTGTTGTCATTATCTTTAATGAAATTATTGATGGTTTCTGTGATTTGTCATTTAATCCATCCATCCTTTAGCATTAGATTATTTAGTTTCCAATTAATTTTAAGTCTGTTTCTCAGACTCTCTCTGTAGTGTTAATATTTATTTCATTATTGTCTGAAATGGTTGCATTTAATTTTTTTCTGCGTTTGTGTGATGTTTATATATTCTAATATGTGATCAGTTTTTATGTTAGTGCCCTGTAAGGCTGAGAAAAAGCTATGCTCCTGTCTATTCACATTCACTTTTCTCCAGAGGTGTGTTATGTTGTAACTTTTATATCATCTTAGCTTCTTTATTTATTTTATAGTTATATTTATCTAGTTTTCAGAAGGATAAATTAAGATTCCACACTAGTATAGTTTTATTTTGTATTTCCTCCAGTAATTCATTTAACTTTTCCTTTAAAAAATTTGGATGCTTTGCTAGTTAGTATATATATGTTTAAAGTTGAAATAACTACATTGTCTATGGTATCTGTTAGAAAAATGTTTTTAACTTTTTTTTTAACTTTTTTGAACTTTATTTTGTTGTTTCTTGATGTCTTGTGAAATCACCAGCTTCCATGTACCCAATTCTTATATATAAGAAATTGATTTCTTCAGTGAGGTTTTGTACCTCTTTCTTTTTGGACAAATCTGTTTTTTGAGAAATTATTTTCTTCAGTTTTCTTTATTTTGTACCTTTTTCAAGCTATTGATTTTCTTTTCATAATTTTCTTGCATAATTTGCACTTCACCCCATTTTTTTCCTCTAACATTTTTATTTGATTTTTAAAATAATTTTTTCTTTTAAAAATCTATTTTTTAATCTCTTCTAGGAATGTTTGTTTGGTTTATGTCCAACCTGTATTTTTGAGACTTTGCTTGTAGGTT
Organism: Myrmecobius fasciatus; assembly: GCA_023553655.1. Classification (NCBI taxonomy): domain Eukaryota; kingdom Metazoa; phylum Chordata; class Mammalia; order Dasyuromorphia; family Myrmecobiidae; genus Myrmecobius; species Myrmecobius fasciatus. Next base: position 86,201 of record JAJPUD010006244.1, on the reverse strand, counting down.
TTCTTCTAATTTTGTGTCTAGATCTTCCCTGTCATCATAGTAGTGTTTTATGGTCAAGTTCTTGTTTTTCATTTTCCCAGATTATCTATCTGTTTGTTCATTTATTTTTATCCCCCCTCCATCCCACTTAATAGCCTTTTATTTTTTCCAATTACATGTAAATAGTTTTCAGCAATCACCTTTATAAAAGTTTGAGTTCCAATTTTTTCTCCTTTCTTCTCTCCCCTTCTCCTTTCTCCAAAGACCAAACAGTCTTATGTATGTTATACATCTACAATCATATTAAACATACTTTCCCATTAGTCATGTTGTGGAAAAAAACCTATTAGAACAAAAGGGGAAAAGCACAAGAAAGAAAAAAAACAAAAAAAGTCGAGATAGTGTGCTTAAATCTGCATTCAGACTTAATAGTTCTTTCTCTGAATGTGGATAGCATTTTTCATCAAGATTCTTTTGGAATTGCCTCTAATCATTGTATTACTGAGAAGACCTAGGTGTATCATAGTTGATCATCACCTGTTACTGTTCTGATTTTGCTCACTTCACTCAGAATCAGTTCATGTCAGTCTTTCCAGGTTTTTCTGGAATCTACTTGCTCGCCATTTGTTATAGTATAATAATACTCCATATATTTATTCTTTTTTATTAAAGCTTTTTATTTGCAAAACATAAGCATGGGTAGTTTTTCAACATTGACCCTTGCAAAGCTCTCTGTTACAAATTTTTCCCTCTTTCCCCCACCGCCTCCCCTAGATGGCAGGAAGTCTAATACATGTTAATTAGGTTAAAATACTTGACAAATCGAATGTGTGTATACATATTTATACAGTTATCTTGCTGTACATGAAAAATCATATCTATAAGAAAAAAAAAACCTGAGAAGGAAAACATAATGCAGCAAACGTCAATAGAGAGTGTGAAAATGCTATGTTGTGGTCCACACTCAGATCCCACAGGCCTCTCCCTGGACCTTCATCACTGGATAACTGGAACTGGTTTGAAACATCTCATTGTTGAAGAGAACCATGTCCATCAGAACTGATCATCATATAGTCTTCTTGTTGCTCTGTATATTGATCTCTTGGTTCTGCTCATTTCACTTAGCATCAGTTCATATAAATCTCTCCAGGCCTCTCTGAAATCATCCTGCTGGTCATTTCTTACAGAACAATAATATTCTATGACATTTGTATACCATAATTTATTCAGCCATTTTCTAATTGATGGATATCCATTAAGTTTCCAGTTTCTTGCCACTACAGAAAGGGCTGCCACAAACATTTTTGCACATGTGGGTCCCTTTCCCTCCTCTAAGATCTCTTTGGGATATAGGCCCATAGAAACACTGCTGGATCAAAGGGTATGCACAGTTTGATAACTTTTTGAGCATAGTTCCAAATTGCTCTCCAGAATAGTTGGATCTGTTCACAGTTCCATCAACAATGCATCAGTGCCCCAGTTTTCCCACATCCCCTCCAACATTCATCATTATCTTTTCCTGTTATCTGTACCTCAGAGTTGACTTAATTTGCATTTCTCTGATCAATAGTGATTTGGAGCATGTGACTAGAAATAGTTTTAATTTCATCATCTGAAAATTGTTCATATCTTTTGACCTTTTATCTATTGGAGAGTGGCTCGAATTCTTATATGAGTCAATTCTCTATATATTTTAGAAATGAGGCCTTTATCAGAACCCTTAAATGTAAAGACGATTTCCCAATTTATTGCTTCCCTCCTAATCTTGTCTGCATTAGTTTTGTTTGTACAACAACTTTTTAACTTAATATAGTCAATCTATCTGGTGTTCAATTAAGAGCTCCAGTTTTTCTTTTGGACACAATTCCTTCTCCACAGGTCTAAGAGGTAAACTATCCTATGTTCCTCTTATTTGCTTATAACACTCGTCATGTCTAAATCATGAACCCATTTAGATCTTATCTTGGTATGTGGTGTTAGATGTGGGTCAAGCCCTAATTTCTTTCATACTAATTTCCAATTTTCCTAGCGGTTTTTGTCAAATAGTGAGTTCCTATCCCAAAAGCTGGGGTCTTTGGATTTATCAAACACTAGAGTACTATAGTTATTGCCTCGGTTGTCCTGTGATCCTATCCTATTCCACTGATTGACTACTCTATTTCTTACCCAGTACCAAATGGTTTTGATGACTGCTGCTTTATAATAAAGTTTTAGATCTAGTACAGCTAGGCCACCTTCATCAGCATTTTTTTTTCATTAATTCCCTTGAAATTCTTGACCTTTTGTTCTTCCAGATGAACTTTGTTACTATTTTTTCTTGATCTGTAAAATAATTTCTTGGGAGTTTGATTGGTATAGCACTAAATAAGTAAATTAGTTTCGGGAGTGTTGTCATTTTTATTATATTCACTCGGCCTACCCGTGAGCACATGATATTTTTCCAACTGATTAGATCTGACTTTATTTGTGTGGAAAGCGTTTTGTAGTTTAGTTCATATAGTTCCTGATTTTCCCTTGGCAGATAGATTCCCAAATATTTTATACTATGAACAGTTATTTTGAATGCAATTTCTTTTTGTATCTCTTGCTGCTAAACTTTGTTGGTAATGTATAAAAATGCTGATGATTTATGTGGATTTATTTTGTATCTTGCAACTCTCCTAAAGTTGTGAATTGTTTCTAGTAGTTTTTTAGTTGAGTCTCTAGGGTTCTCTAAGTATACTATCATGTCATCTGCAAAGAGTGATAATTTGGTTTCCTCATTACCTT
>JAJPUD010006244.1:71097-83353 GCA_023553655.1 Myrmecobius fasciatus | reverse complement strand
GTTGGTAATGTATAAAAATGCTGATGATTTATGTGGATTTATTTTGTATCTTGCAACTCTCCTAAAGTTGTGAATTGTTTCTAGTAGTTTTTTAGTTGAGTCTCTAGGGTTCTCTAAGTATACTATCATGTCATCTGCAAAGAGTGATAATTTGGTTTCCTCATTACCTACTCTAATTCCTTTAATCTCTTTTTCTTCTCTTACTGCCAAAGTTAACATTTCTAATGCAATATTGAATAGTAATGGTGACAATGCGCAGCCTTGTTTCATTCCTGATCTTATTGGGAATGATTCTAGTTTGTCCCCATTACATATGATGCTTGCTGATGGTTTTAAATAGATGCTACTGATCATTTTAGGGAAAAGTCCATTTATTCCTATTCTGTCTAGTGTTTTTAATAGGAATGGGTATTGGATTTTATCAAATGCTTTTTCTGCATCTATTGAGATAATCATATGATTTTTGTTAGTTTGGTTATTAATATAATTGATTATACTGATAGTTTTCCTAATATTGAGTCAGCCCTGTATTCCTGGTGTAAATCCTACTTGGTCATAGTGTAGTATCCTGGGGATGACTTTCTGTAATCTCATTGCTAATATTTTATTTAAGATTTTTGCATCAATATTCATTAGGGAAATTGGTCTATAGTTTTCTTTGTTTTCACCCTACCAGGTTTAGCTATCAGCACCATATCTGTATCATAAAAAGAATTTGGTAGTATACCTTCTTTACCTATTTTTTGAATAGTTTATATAATATTGGAATTAATTGTTCTTTGAATGTTTCGTAGAATTCACATGTAAATCCATCTGGCCCTGGAGATTTTTTCTTAGGGAATTGATTAATAGTTTGTTCTATTTCTTTTTCTAAAATGGGGCTATTTAAATAATTTATTTCCTCTTCTGTTTACTTGGATAATCTATATTTTTGTAGATATTCCTCCATTTCATTTAGATTGTCAAATTTATTGGCATAAAGTTGGGCAAAGTAACTCCTAATTATTGCTCTAATTTCCTCTTCATTGCTGGAAAGTTTTTCATATCTCTTGCAGGGCATTATATCCTTCTTACAATGATCTCATTTCAATTCCCCATTTTTCTTCTAACTCTCTTTTGAAATTCTTTATGCAGTCTTCCAGGAAAGCCTTGTGAAATGGGTACCACCTCATGTCTCCCTTTGTGGCTTCCTCTGGAGTTGCTTTATCTTTATGAACCTCAGGATCTGAGATCTGCTCTTCTCTCTCTCCATAAAATCTGTCTATGGTGAGAGTTCTTTTTTGTTTTTTACTCATTTTTTAAAAGTTTGATGTCTGTTTAAAGCAGAGGAATGGCAGCTGCTTTAATTTGCCCCAGAGCAGTTTAGCTGATTGACTTCTGGTGCTGAGCTATGGTGCCAGGTCTGGGGTTTTCAGTGGTTTACAATCTACCTTTTCCAAAAGACAGATCTGCCAAAGCATCTGCCCACAACCAGGGCAGAGTGGCCTAAGAGGCTCACAGAAACTTCCCAGGTACTTAGAATCTGCCATGCTGAGCCCAACCCGGCTTCCAGTCCTGTTCCTAGAGCTGAGCTCAGCTCGGCAAACTGATCAACCCCCTGCCCGTCTGAAAGACCTGCTCCAAAGCTCTTCCAAGGTAACTTCTTCTGGGAATGTGTTGTATTCCAAATATTCGTGGGTTCTGTGACTCAAAAACCAGTTGAGAGGCTTAATCTGCTGTTGGTTTGAGAGAAGGTCAGAGGAGGTCACAGAGTCACTTCTGTACTCCAGCATCTTGGCTCCGCCCACTCGGGAAAGGCCCATATAGTTTTTGAACTTTATGTTGAGTTCTGCTCATCTTTGGGGATAGGGTGTCAATGTCTTAAGCTTCAGACTTTTTATTATGCTGTTTCCTCAACTGGTTCTTGGGGTGTGTAACTTTTGGGGACTTCTAAGGTAATGTGTTAAGAAACATGCTTAAGTGAGAAACCCAGAAAACCTGTAAAACCTTTAACCCAAAGGGGATTGTACCATTAAGGGGCAGATTGATACTCTGAAAGCCTTCATAGCTGTAAATTATAACATACTTGAAGGAATTGCAAATCAGCCTTTACTAAGCAGATGTTACTTGTGGGATTGAATTGGGAATGAAATAAATCAGAGGCAAGAGAGAAGAGGAAAGCAGTCAAAGAATGCAACTGCCTCTGTCTCCTTGTATTGTTATCATCTTCTCACATGAAAGGATCTATTCTGTTGGTCAGAATTAGATCCCCAGCAGCCATTATTAGCAAATGGCACCCAACGTGGGGCTTTGTGAGTAGGATCCTCCCAGGAGAATTCCTTTGATAACCCATGGGGAAGAAAAGGGAGAAGAGACCCAGTAAGACTTTTTCAGTCAGAAAAATTAAAATGGGCTAACACATCAAAGGATTGAGCCAGGAGACTTATGAAAAATGCCTACAATGACTATAATCCTACTTCTCTGTTTGTCAGAAAGTTTGTCTCCATGATGAACTATTATGATGTTACGGCAAATTACATCTCACAAGATTCAATACCTGCTATAGCATCTCTCCCTGTAAATCATCCATAGGAATAAGACAAAAAAGACTTTGACAGTGCTATTTGCTTTCCTCAACATGTGGACTCAGATAACAGTTGCTTCACAGTATTGGACAAACTTCCTGACCATGCTGTTGAGGGAAAAATAATGTTCCCATAAAACAAAAAAATGAAAAATAATGTTTTATAGGAGCCACATGCTAGTGGCTGCTGGGGATCTAATTCTGACCAGCAGAATATCCTTTCATGGGAGAAAATGATAATACAAGGAGACTGAGAGACAGCTGCATTCTCTGACCTCTTTCCTCTTCCCTCTTGCCTCTGATTTATTTCATTCCCAATTCACAAGCAACATCTATATCAGTAAAGGCTGATTTGCAATGCCTCAAGTGTTATGGTTCACAGCTGTGGGGGCTTTCCTGAGAACCAACCCACCCCTTAATGGTACAGTCCCCTTTAACCCTTTACAGGCTTTCTGGGTTTTGCACTTAGGTGTGGTCCTTAATAATGTAATCCAAGAAGAGGTCTGGTAACTGCCCTTTTGGTCTAGATTTTCGTTCTTAAAATCCCTTTTGATTGCAAGCACAGTTGTTCCTCTCCACCCTAGAAATGGGACAAGGAACTAGGGTAATTCCCCCTTTTCTGCCACTGTAACCCTTGCTCCTTTGTGACTGAAAGTTCTCCTCTTCTCCCTAGATCTGCATCCTGGAACTCTGGGACTCTCTGTGGGTGGTGAGAGCTTCCAGCATTGCTGTTGCACCTCCTACTTCCAAGACTCACAGCTAGTATTGCCACTGGACTGTGTTCCTGGCCAGCCACAGGCCTGTCCTTATGGCCTATGTTGTTCTGGTCTGGAAAAATGTTTCACTTTGACTTTTTAGTCGCTTATACTTCTTGAGAATTTGAATTGGTGCATTATTTTGAAGTTGGAAGGAAAATACAGTTTGGCTTGAATGCTCCCTCTACTCCACTATTTTGGCTGTGCTTCCAAAACATGTAACTTTGAAAGAGTGAAATTATGACAAGAGAGATTTGAATAGTGATTAGTCAACTTGCATTTATTAGGCACTTACCATAGTTACACCCCTTGAGGTAATGAGCTATTCTTTATAAGTGCTTTTTCCTTTTAATTAAAGCCCTCATATTTTAAATGCCAAAACTTTTTTATATTAATTTTTCTTAAATGCAGTTTATATATTTCTTATTTTGTATATTGAATATAATTTAACCTTGTTTTGATGACTAGAGTGTAATACACTAATTCCCTCAAGGACTATTCAGGTAAGACAAAATAGCCCCACATCATTTAGTATTAAATGGTACAAATAGCCATGCTTTTTTCATTGTTTTTGTTTTTAAAGATTGTTCTATTTTTCTCCCTGACAAATTAATATTTTTTGCTGCTGTTGCTATGTTAAAATTCTGTCTAAAATAAGACATATTCTCTTGTTTAAATCTCTCCTTGTCAACTTGATTACTCCCTCCTGCTTATAATCATGTTGTCTCTCTCATCCTCAAAAATCTCTCCCTTGATCCCTAAGTTTCTGCTAATCCTTGTTTCAAATCTCTTCTGTCCCTTGTGGCTAAACTATTTGAGAAGGCTGCCTACAATAGGTAATTCCACATTTTTTCTTCTCACCCTTATCTACAGTTGGCTTCTGACCTCACTGAACTAAAATTCCTTCCTCCAAAGACACCAGTGACCAAGCCTTCATTACAAAAATCAATACCCTTTTTTCAGTCCTCATCCTTCTTGACTTTGTTGCAGGTTTTGACACTTGCAAAGTGTCACTTGTTGATCACACGCATATTTTTGAGATATCACTTTCTCCTGGTTCTCTTTTTGTCTATCTGACCACTCCTCAGTCTCCTAAGGGTGCTGCAAAGAAATCTGTTTTAGGCCCTTTTCTCCCTCTGTTAGTTTACTTGGGAATCTCATGAACTCCTAAAGCTTTAGTTATCATCTCTATACTGATGATTCTCAAATCTTCTTATTCTTCTCTAACTTCTCTGATCTCCAGACTTGCATCTCTGATTGGCTTTCAGGCATTAAACTCAATGTCTATTAGCTATCTTACACTATTGTCCAAAATTGAATGTATTATTTTTACTCCAAATACTACCTTCTCCAAACTCCCTTAGATAATACCAGTTTTCCTGTCTTTCAGCCTTACAATCTAAGTGTCACTCTTCACTCCTCATATTTAAGCTGTTCTCAAGGCTTGTTGATTTCATTTTTGCCACATTTTTAGAATATTCTCCCTCCTCTCCTGATACAGCTACCACCCTAGTCCCTTGTTTTAAAGGAAACCTTTCCTAATTCCTCTTACTTCTAGTATATTTCTTCTGTTAATTATTTTCCATTTACCCTATCCATATTCAAAGACAGCCAAGAACTTTAGAATTAACTTTTTAAAAAAATTTGTTTTGTCATTTATGTGTATGTATGCAAACATATATAATCTGATGTTCTCACTGCTTTCAAAAGTAAATTTACTTGGTTGGATTTTTTTTTGATCAAACTATTAGTATTCTTTTTGGTTGATCTTGATTTTTTTTTTAGTCCTTGTGCGATAGAGGCACCAGAAAACTATAAAAAAAATTTTTAGTTAGAATAATTATAGCATTGGGGTTTAAGTGTAAGTACTTGAGGACATTAAAGTTTGTAATAAAAAAATCCCATTGTATAACTTATTTTTGAATAAGGTTTAATGTCATCTCAATTAAACTTTCAAACTTATTTTCATTAAAAGAATATATTTTATTTTGTTTAATGTTTTTATAATTATCATGTGCTTATATTTGTCATTGTTGATTGTTTTACATTATGTGTTCTCCAAGCACAGAGATAAGATAATATGGTAATGTAAAAAAGATTAAGCATGGTAATCTATGATGCTATTTCAGTTTTATTAGGAAATTATGGTTCTTCTATTAAAAAAATTTAAAAACTGAGTGTAAGGATAAAATTTGAAGCACGAATATGGGTTCTTAAGACAATAAACATTCTTTGGTCATCCTTAGGTCTGTTTCCTACCTCTTGTTTAGCTACTTTGGATTTTTGCTGTAGGTTAATGTGTGTGTGTGTGTGTGTGTGTGTGTGTGTGTGTGTGTGTATGGGGGGAGGAATTTCCTTTCTATGTGGATTATTGAATTTATGTGCCAAATCAGTCTAATTGAAAAAAATAAAATTTGTATATTGAATGTGACCAAAATCAGTGAGTTTTATTCTTTAAAAAAATGACATTAATTTCCCTTTTCTTTGAAAGTGAGCATTCTCATGATTTTTTTAAGAAATGTTTAACAATAAAGTAGAAGAGATTTAAGAGTGAACTGATTTAGTGTAATTAAAAATTGGAAGAAATGTATTTTATTACTGTGCAAATAAAATTAAATATGCTACTCCCCTACAACAATTTGTTAGTCACCTTAGGAACTATAAAATATTGCAAGTGATGTGTTATCTTCTTGTCAGGTGATAAAACAGTCTTGACCATCTAACCCATACATAAAAATGGAGTCTGTATATTTAAACATATATCTTATAATTGGATATATAGAATATTGATCTAGAGGCCAGGTTATAGTGAGTAGAATACTGTGTTTTTTTAATCGGGAAGAGTTGGTTTAAATCTTCCCTTTGGCATCATCCATGGTTTTTTTTTTCCACCACAAGCAAGTCATTGAGTCTCTCAGAACTTCCATTTTCTAACCCATAACATTAAAATAATACTTATGAAAAAATCTACTTTATGGGCTTCTCAGCTTTGGATGAAAAAAGTATTTATCAAATGCTTCCTATGTGCAAAAGTGCTAGAATATGAATAGAATAAGTCACCTGTTCTCAAGTAGCTTGCCTTCTGATGAAGGAGAAACATATATAGGAAATTTCAGCCAAAGGTAAGGTATAAAGGCTCATCAGCAAAGCAGATGGTCATTAATTTTGTTTAATGTTATTTTCACTTAAAATCATACTCCTCTTAAATGTTGAGGGTTTTGACAGTGTCAAGAGCTTTGGTAACCCCAGCTTCTCTTTTCATGCTCATCTGTAGCCATGACTTTGGAGGAAGCAGGGCTGCAGCCCCTGTTGAAGCAATTGTTAGGTCTCCTCTCCTTAAGAGTTGATTCCCTGAATGATGCCTTCAGGGGCTGGGCTATAAGAAGGCCCTGTTGTATGGGCAGTGCTGTTATTCCAAGATCTGGGTTCAGAGGCCTGGGCAGCAGTGATTTGATTTGGCTTGATATTAGCTGCCACATGTCTAATTTGCTGCTTCAATTAGGTTGAATTGCCAGCCTTGTAGGTGGAAGTTAGTTGGCAATTGAGAAGGATCTTTGGCACCTTCTCCATGGTGTTGCATCTCTGATTGATGGCTGCAAGGACTTAGCTGCATGCAGGGCTAGAGGTCTGCGGTATATTGCCATTGTCTTTACATTAATCTACTCTTAAGTGGCAGTCGGTCACTAGTTAGTTTTGGAGATATCAGGGATGGCAAATTCATTTTCCTTAGTAGTTCATCCCTTCCTTGGTAATTGCAGAAGCTCCCCTGGGAGTTAGTGCTGCTGCTATGGCTCTTGAGCTTATCTCTATTGTCATCTAAAATAAGGTGGTTGACTCAGACACTTCCTAGCTGTGTGACCCTGGGCAAGTCACTTAACCCCAATTGCCTCAGCAAAAAGCAAAAAAAAAAATAAGGTGGTTGACAAGGTGGCATGGCACTTTCATGTGGCTGGCACTTGTCACCTCTTGCTTCTCTTCTCTTCCAGGAGATCATAGATGAAAAGTGCTTTTCAAAATTTAAAGCTTTATAACAATGTTAATTATCATTGTTACCTTATTATCTTGTTTCTGAACTTTTTAAGTTCAACATCTTAAGTGACATGACTGGAGTAATTTGTTTTTATCTTTTGTGTTCATGGGACTTTCATAATGATCAGATGAGTAGTCTATTTCATGTAGTAAATAAGGAGAGCTCATTAAATAGATAAAAATTCTATCAAGGATTATAGAAATAAGAATTTATATCAATCTACTTTTGTAACAATATGAAAAGTTGTGAAATAGGGTATATGAAAACCTTTTTCCTCTTAAGGTATGAATCATCAACTTCTTATAATTAGACTATTTTACCAAAGTTGATTAAAAATCAAGAGTTTGAAATGACAGTTTTGTGTGAATTATGATTTGCTTTATAAATGAATTGCTACTTTTAAAGTATTTTAGCATTTTTTTGGTCTTTGCTTTCATACATTTGAATTTTTTGATAGTGAACCTTTAATTTTCTTATGAACAAACAATTTAATGTTTGAAAATTCTTCCCACTTATTTGAACACAATGTAAAATGCCATTTTATAAAAATATTTTGTATTTTCTTTGCTATATAAATATGATAGTAAGTATCTTAAATATGATACATTTCCTCTCAGGAAGTCACATAATATCTAAGAGTCTAGAGGTTTTGTCCATCTTAAAAACATTATAAAAGCATATTATTTGCTTTTTAAAAGTTCTGTTTGTTATTTTTCATATAATATACATTATAATAAGAAACTTGATTTTAAGCATTTTATTGGATAGAGAGTCAGCCTAAGAGTTAAGTAAACCTCTCTCCAGGCCTCTCTGAAATCATCGTGCTGGTCATTTCATATAGAACAATAATATTCCATGACATTCATATACCATAATTTATTCAGCCATTCTCCAATTGATGGGCATCCATTCACTTTCTAGTTTCTAGCCACTACAAAAAGGGCTGTCATAAACATTCTTGCACGTTTGGGTCCCTTTCCTTCCTTTAAGATGTCTTTGGGATATAAGGCCAATAGAAACACTGCTAGGTCAAAGAGTATGCACAGTTTGATAACTTTTTGAGCATAGTTCCAAATTGCTCTCCAGAACGGTTGGATTCGTTCACAGTTCCACCAACAATGTATCAGTGTCCCAGTTTTCCCACATCCCCTCCAACATTCATCTCCCATATTTCTTCTTGACAATTAAAGGAGGGATCTATTGACTAAGGCAGTTTTAAGGCTCTTTTGGCAATTGATTCACATTAGTTAGTTTCTTTGTGAAACTGCTGTCATTTGAATCAATCATCAAGGTCATTCAGTGCCAGAGCACTGGGCCTGGAATCAGGAAGATGAAATTCAAAATGTTACCTCAGACACTGACTGTGTGGTCCTGGGCAAGTCAATTAATCTCTTATTGCCTTAATCTACTGAAGAAGGAAATGACAAATTACTCCAGTTTCCTTCCCAAGAAAATCCCAGGGGCAGTCTGATTCATGGGGTTAGAGTCAGATACCCAACTTAAACAAAAAACTTTCCATTTTTTGGTAATCATTAACCTATTTAAATAATTGAAATTGAGGCTGTTTTAATTACATACCATATTTTTTCTCATTTTTATTCTATCTTTGAATAATTTTTTTTTGCTCTATCACAGTGGTTTTGACTATATAAACAGCTGATTGAGCAATTTATTCTCTTAGTAAGGAGTAATTTTCTGTTTGATAAAATGTGATAAATTTAATTTTATTTTTGGTGATATATAAAACATTTATTAATTACTTCTTATATGGAAGACAACATACTTATATGCTGGAGATACAAAGTAAACCAAGCAATCCCTGTTTTCAAGGAACTTAACATTCTAGTAGGAGAAGGTTACACATAAATAGGAATTGAAAAGTTGAGGGGGCTGGGAGAATTGACCATTGTCAAGTAAGTCCAAAGAGTAGAGTTATAAGTAAAGTGGACTCTGTACTGAAATAGTGTTATGGGCAAGGGGATTCCATTTCAGGAGAGTGGAGCTTTGGGGTGAAGGTTGATACTATTCAATGCTTCCTATATTGAGTACCTTTCAATTATTTTCTCAAAGAAAGCATTCTTAATGTTTAGGTGTGGGATTTCTGTGGAGGCTAAAAGGCTTTGCCTTCTCTTATTTATTACTCTTGAACCAAATTTTCACCAGTTCCTGCCTTTGCATTGAAATTAACCAAGTATAAAAATATATTTTGATTTAATTTAGAGAGTCTTAGAAAATTCTTTGAATAATTTCTTTACCTCTTTGTTCTTGTCAATGAATGTTGGCTCATAAGTTTACATTTGTTTTCATATGAACTTTTTGCAAAAAGCAATACAGTTCAATACAAGATAATCAGATTCCCCATAAAATGATGATTCTTGTGGCCTTTAAGAAAATGGTAAAATAAACTCCACCAACATCTTAATTTTTTTCCAAAGAGAAGCTACTACAAATCTTCCTATTTAGCTATACCTTCCTTTTCTGTCTTCTCAATTCACTTATAGCAAGAATGTTGAAACTGATATAGTTCTAATCCTCTAATAATTTTAAACTTGCTGGTATATAGGAAGCTCATGTTTAGAGTACAAACAGCTAAGAAGATATTGTATAGATGGTATAGAAACAGATTTTTAGTACACACTACTTTCTTTTACACCACTGCAGAAGTGGAAAGGGATTACACAAAATTCATTTTGTGGGATGTCATGGCCAATGAAATCATTACCAAGTGGTCAATCTGCTGGTGATGAACCTTTGCATATTTAATTAAGCTAGTCAGAGCAGAACTTTTCTTTTCTTCTTTTTTTTTAATTGAAGCTTTTTATTTGTATAACATATGTATGGGTAGTTCCCCAACATTGATCTTTACAAAGCTTTCCATTACAAATTTTACCCCAGTCCCCTCCCCTCCCCTAGATGGCAGGAAGTCCACTACATGTCAATAATATTGAAATACTTGACAAGTTGTGCAAGAAAAATCCTATCTACAAGAAAAAAAATCAGAGAAAGACAACACAATGCAAGCAAACATCAATAGAGATCATGAAAATGTTACGTTGTGGTCCATATTTCATATCCCTCTCTCTGGGTGTATATGGTTTTCTTCAGTGAACAATTGGAACTGGTTTGAGACAATTCTTTGTTGCAGAGAGCCATGTCCATCAGAATTGATTATCATGTAATATTGTTGTTGCTGTGTATAATGATTTCCTGGTTCTGCTCGTTTCACTCAGCATCAGTTTATGCAAGTCTCTCCAGGCCTCTCTGAAATCGTCCTGCTGGTTGTTTCTTACAGAGCAATAATATTCCATAACATTCATATACCATAATTTATTCAGCCACTCTCCAATTGATGGGCATCCATTCAGTTTCCAGTTTCTAGCCACTACAAAAAGGGCTGCCACAAACATTCTTGCACATGTGGGTCCCTTTCCTTCCTCTAAGATCTCTTTGGGGTATAGGCCCAGTAAAAACACTGCTGGGTCAAAGGGTATGCACAGTTTGATAACTTTTTGAGTGTAGCTCCAAATTGCTCTCCAGAATGGTTGGATCCGTTCACAGTTCCACCAACAATGTATTAGTGTCCCAGTTTTCCCACATCCCCTCCAACATTCATCGTTATCTTTTCCTGTCATTTTTGCCAATCTGACAGGTGTGTAGTAGTATCTCAGAGTTGTCTTAATTTTCATTTCTCTGATCAATAGTGATTTGGAGCAACTTTTCATATAACTAGAGATGGTTTTAATTTCATCATCTGAAAATTGTCTTCATATCCCTTGACCACTTATCTATTGAAGAGTGGCTTGAATTCTTATATATATGAGACAATTCTCTATATATTTTAGAAATGGTGCCTTTATCAGAACCATTAAATGTAAAGATGATTTCCCGATTTGATGCTTCCCTCCTAATCTTGTCTGCATTAGTTTTATTTGTACAGAAACTTTTTAACTTAATAAAATCAAAATTATCCATCTGGTGTTCAATTAGGAGTTCCAGATCTTCTTTGCACATAAATTTATTCCATCTCCGCAGGTCTGAGAGGTAAACTATATTATGTTCCTCTAATTTGCTTACAAAATCACTCTTTATATCTACATCTTGAACCCATTTAGATCTTATCTTGGTATGTGGTGTTAGGTATGGGTCAAGCCCTAATTTCTTCCACACTGGTTTCCAATTTTCCCAGCAGTTTTTGCCGAATAGTGAGTACTTATCCCAAAAGCTGGGGTCTTTGGGTTTATCAAACACTAAATTGTTAAGGTTATTGCCTAGATTGTCCTGATAACCTATCCTGTGCCACTGATCGACTACTCTATTTCTTAGCCAGTACCAAATGGTTTTGATGACCGTTGCTTTATAATATAGTTTTAGATCTGGGTACAGCAAGGCCACCTTCATCTGCCTTTTTTTTCATTAATCCCCTTGAAATCCTTGACCTTTTGTTCTTCCAAATGAACTTTGCTACTATTTTTTCTAGATCTGTAACATAATTTCTTGGGAGTTTGATTGGTATGGCACTAAATAAGTAGATTAGTTTGGGTAGTATTGTCATTTTTATTATGTTTGCTCTGCCTACCCATGAGCACTTAATATTTTTCCAATTGATTAGGTCTGATTTTATTTGCGTGGAAAGTGTTTTGTAATTTAGTTCATATAGTTTCTGACTTTTCCTTGGCAGATAGATTCCCAAATATTTTATCCTATCATCTGTTATTTGGAATGGAATTTCTTTTTGTATCTCTTGCTGCTGAACTTTGTTGGTAATATATGAAAATGCTGATGATTTATGTGGATTAATTTTGAATCCTGCAACTTTGCTAAAGTTGTTTCTAGTAGTTTTTTAGTTGAGTCTCTAGGGTTCTCTAAGTATACCATCATGTCATCTGCAAAGAGTGATAATTTGGTTTC